>AZIM01002748.1:30589-47524 GCA_000516915.1 Ophiophagus hannah | reverse complement strand
TGGCCTGTGGGGCTGCCCTGGAAACAGCGAAGGATTCACCAATCCAATCCAGATTGGATCATGCAACATTATCCTGGGACACGTATATTTGTCTTCATTCATGCTAAAAGTAAACACTTATAATTTGTTCCCTAGGCCAGCCATCTGGTAAACTCATTTTTCTCACCATGTACATGTATACATCTGAACTACACTATGTTATTTCTCTGTCTCATATATTATATATGGGTATATACATAATTTTGAATTTATGTATTTATTTTGTCATGTTTATGTAGTGTGTATTGGAGGTGGTGACCCTTTGAGAGCTGTTTGCAATGAAATTTTATTTTAATGCATGCCGATTAGTATACATTCAAAATGATAATAAAGATTCTATTCTATTCTGTTTTGTTCTATTCTGTTCTGTTCTGTTCTGTTCTAATATGCATCAGTAAGTACACCTATATGCAATTTAAAAAATAATAACACAATGGGAGTGGGGGAACAGTTCATCAAAGGATGGCAACTCTGTGCTCCTTTTCTCTCATTGTATTCCTGGGAGAATGAAAACTGAGGATTCAAGACTGGAGAGGTACAGATGGGAAGAAAGGTGCTAAAATCTGTTAAAGAATCAGGATTATACATAGATCCTCTTAAAACTTTCAATAAATATTCTCTGGTAGAGGACCTAAGACACATACTTTGTCATATTATTTATATATAAATACTATATAAATTTCTTTTTCACCCCATGGATGGTATGTGTCTTCTTCAATTTTCACCCCATGGGTGGTATGTGTTTTCCTGGGTCCTTTACCAGAGGTCTGGGAGTTTGAGCACTCTTAGCCTATTCCTAGCACTGCACTCTTCTGGACAAATTCTTCTGGAGTTGGAAGGGTCTAGCCCACATACTGTGCAGATGTTCCTGTACACTATGCCAGCTACTTGGTTGTGCAATTCAGTGTGTGCTGTTCCTGTCTGCATCTTATACACTGCTACTATATTTTGGACTGTGTCTGAGGCCTCTCCAGACAGCACTTCAAGTTCTATCTGTTGTGGTAGACAGCTGTATCTGTGGATCTGAAGATTAGTACCTACTTTTATGCCTATTCTTATACTAAAGTACTTATAGTTAATCTATTATATGACTCACTGGTAGGAAATACATGCTGACTCAGACCTCATCTGGGTTAACAAGGTTTATGTCAGATGTTGGAGGACTAGGATCTTTAGTCCTAGTCTTCCAACATCTGTACGTCTTTACATCTCTGGGGTGCATAGTCATAGTACCCCAGAGACATAAAGAAATAGAAGAATTTCAAAACCAGAAAGCAATTTGGTGACAGCAGCAAGAAAAAGAGTCACTTGGAAATAGTACACATTTAATAAATAAATACATACTTGATCAATGTCCCAGATGTAATTATTTTTAATACTGAAAAAAAACAAAGAGATCATATGAAAATGACATCACTGGCAGCAAAAATATGCAGCACATGGTCCTTAAATATCATCTTGTGGCAAGATGGGCAGCAAATAAAATTGATGAATACAACAAATAAACCTATCACATTTTAAATATATTGAAAGCGTTCTCAAGTTCTTCCTACTTTTGGAGTAACAAAATAGTGGTTCCTGTTACAACAAAGATATGTATTTTTTTTAAGTCCTACTGGTGCATTTGGCCTTCTGTATTATACCCTAAAAAAGAAGTGAGCACAGGACAAAAATAAATAAATCTAAATTTAAATCAATTTACATTACCTTAACCCACACACTCAGTGAAGGAGATAGAGCTTCTTGCATTTAGCTATGTTCCCTTTTTGTCATGAATGCAGTTCTGTAGTAATCTTAAATGGTTCCCCTTGGTCAATCTTACCAAAGTTTTTGAGGACTTCTGTTTACATCCAGAATTCCAAGATGTATATGCTCCTGTTGCTGAGACACTACTGCTTCATCTTCCATTATTAATGAAGAGGAATTACTTATCCACATATTCTTTTCAGTATTCACTATCATCATCTTAAATTATTTCTGTTTGAAAACAGGGGAACATGTAGCACAGAGAAGACATTTTAAAAGAAAGATATGCTGAATTCAATCAGTGAAGCCAACTTTTTCTAAGACATAGAGGTATGTTATTGTTAGTGAATAATGGTTAGATGTCTGGTGCCAAGTGATTAATTTGCTTGAAAATAATTCAACTTAGATAAAGTTTGCTTTGTTTCTCACTGGCCATTTGCAGCCACATCTGTAAGAAAGGAATAGCAGGTGTTTTATTTTCATGGCTTCCTGTTTATTGTTGACAAGTCCATTTGTTCTTGAATAAGAATTTGAGTATGCATTTGATTGGCATAGAGTTTTTGTCTGTGTAATGTAATTAATATTCTCATTACTTTTTTTGTATGTTGCATTATTGGAAACAGTAGCCGTTGAGAATAACAATGCTGTAAACATCATTTAATTTGACCTATAGAAGGTCAAACTCCATTCAGCTACTTTGCGTTCCACATTCTAATGCTTCATGAAATTCATCTCTCAAACTAAATCATTCCAATTCCTTTACAGTTATATCACCTTTCAGTCATAATCTCAACTACTTTATCATCTCCCTTGAATAGTGTGAAAATTAATGCTGTAAACATTCCATGATATTTTAGTCTGGTCTCAAAAGACACAGAACAACCCCAGGTAGATCTCTCAGCCGATCTGTTTTAGTAAAAAAAAAAAAACTAGTGTACCTTACTCTTTATCTAGTGGGTGGACACAGTAAATATAAATGATATTATAATATAAGTGATAAATTATTTATCCTAAGACATTCATGGGGTTTGTCCAAGATATATTGCTGCCGGAGGCAAACAGCAATGAGTAACCTCCTCTGTTTGACATTAATGGATTGGTAATTGGATCCTGCCTCAACTTTTATAAATGGACAGCACTATCCACCTTAGCTGATGCTAGGTAATACCAGATAGACTGCCTAAAACATCCAATTCTATTTTGAGCCAGAGAATTGGGAGGGAGAGGATAAGGAGTTTATTTCCCCCACATGCTTAAAATTTCCTGCAATTCTACCTTAAAGTTAGTTAAGTCTTCTGTAGAGGAAGATGTTCTCTATGGACAGCCAATTATTACAATCATGGTATATTGAGGCAGAGATCATAAATCAATAAACATGTTGATTATAGCAGGACTGATTTTATATCTTTAGAGTTTCAAAATGATTTTTATAAATTATTATTGCATTTTCAAGTGAAGGGATTCACTTGATACTTTATTATAGAAGCTCTGTTAGAACCTATGTGGCTTATTTATATAGGGCTACCTCATTTGAGTGCATGATTATTATTTTCCTGCCATCTAGTGTCTATCCAGATTTTTGAAGCTAAGATATGGTAGTCCTAATTTATGGACACATTTTTATGTACTTCAATCACCTTCTTTGGAAGACCATATCATACTCATATCACATAAGTCTATGTGTGGTGATATTGAATCATTATCATGTGTACTACTTATACTACTGACAATTACCTTCAGATATTTTAGTAAAGTAATACCTACCTAACATTTCAAGAGGGAATAAGTCCAATAAGTATAAGTAATTACATATTTTGAACCAAAACATGATTAATAAATCGCAATCATGTACTGGCAAAATCTGTAGTTGCTTTTTGAGTTATGATTTATTCAGATTCGCCTCCTCACCTGCTAGATCATTCTCCTCAATAAAAGGTGACCAAACCAAGACCTACCTGAATCATAACCAAGAACTATCTCAGGTTCTTAACCAAAACTTATGCTGAACAGTTATTGTAGGGATCATCTGAAAGACTTCCAATATGAATTATTCAAATTGGATTGGAAAGTTACTTTCCTCTTTGAAGTAGTCCTTTTAAAGTGGCCACACTTGTTTTTCCAGATGCTGGAGGACATCTCACAGATTTTCCCTGTTTCAAATGTTAGGATTTCTAATAAGCTTAGATAATTGAGAAATACATTAAAAAAGAAAATGAAATTTGATGCAAAGTAGGAGAGGTTTTCCAGAAGAAGTAAAAAAATTGTTGAAATCTGGATGCCAATAATCTCATGGCTAACTAAATCTATAATTGGAAGAAGTTGGAATCAGTGTGAAAGAAGAGCTTCCAATGAGAGGAAAATGGTAGACATTAAGAGAAAATAAAATGGCTGCTGTCATTTGAGTCAATAAAAATTCAAAATAAGGTACCTCTGCTGAAGGATGAATCCTTTGTCAGCCCAAGGAATAAAGAGAGAGAAAAAAAGCTCAAAAAGATAGGTTTTTTAAAAGCTATGGAGCTGCAAGTACAAGATACAGAGATAAATACCAGAAAAGCATGGAGATGTTTATCCTTGAATGATGGCTGAGAAAAAGAAGAAAAGGAAAAAAACTTTGAAAAGACGAAGCCTGAAAAGATGAAGGAAATAACAGATAAAATATTAAGTCAAGTAAGAAAGAAAGAGGCTACACTTAAGTAAGGGAGAAGTAAATAAGAATAATTCAGAGAATTTTAAAGATTTTTTTTTTCTTCCAGTGCCAGCTGGGTTCTACACCCTGAAAAGGAAGATAAGGTGAGGGATAGTTTTGGAGAGGTGTAGGAGTGTAAAGGAATTAAAAAAAACATTTGATCAACTCAGAATCAGAAAGAGAAAAAGTAAATAGCATTACCCAGATATTACTCAGTGGGTTAATGCGGAAGGGACTGAATTATTGAGAGCCAAGTGGAGAAAGTGGATTGGATCAGATAGGCCAGAATGGAGGATTCCCCATCAGTCAGGCTGAAAAAAAGATGGGGGGAAAAAACTGTACATGAAACTGTTGGAGAGCCAGTGATTGCTTTAGGTAATTTATAAAGGAGAAGAGAAAGCTTTTTTTTACCAATTTTTTTTTATTTTTAACAACAAACATACACAAACACAAACACAAAACAACAAATAAAACCTCCTTTCAATTGTACAGTGTGTCAGTTGGTACGTATTTCTTGTGCACATTATCAATAGTCTTTCCCTCTTAAATTTAAATTTGTATTCATATTATATTATTCAACTTTCCATGTCGTATTATATTATCATTACATTATCGTTAGACTTTAATTACAAATTCACATTATTCTTTTCGAGCCCATTTTAATTTTTACAAGTTCAAGTTCATATGATAATATCTTCTATAATAATCAATTATAACATATCATTATTATTGTATTATATTTACTATTGTATTATATTTACTATTNATTTCATTTTCCTATTTTTCTATCTAACCATTGATAAAATAAATCCCATATTTTATAGTATTCTTTTTCTTCTTGCTCTCTAATTGCCAGTGTCAATCTACTCATCTCTGCACATTCCATTATTTTCTTTATCACCTCCTGAGAAGAGAAAGCTTTTGAGAGACAAAGAATGGAGTAAATCCTTTCTGCAACTGTATTTAATAGCTTTAGTGTCATTTAAAGTTATTTTTGAATCTGGGTGATATTATCTATATGATCACTAATCATTCTGAAACAAAAAAAAATTCACAGTTCATGCTTTTAAAATGGAGTAGAACTGTCTATTCTTAAGAATTAAAATGATGAACCAGCTAGGGATTGGCTGGAATTAAGTACCTGCAAAAGGAGTATGGATTCTGTAGTTATTTGTTGAAAATGGCATTTGTTTCTACTAAAGTTTTAATTCTGGGCTGGGGGAAAATTACAAAGTTTAATTTCATGTTTTTCAAAGAAGAGAACTTGTTGGTAAATTCTAAGATTTATCACAGTGAATTCCTACATGTACTCTGCTGATAAGCTGAGTGAAAGGAGAGAAAGGGTTGTATGAATATATTTTTATTTATTTTACTATATATTTGTCTCTCTGGTGGTGTATAGCATCCTTAGTTTCTCGCACGTCAATTAAAAGTAGTAAACACTGAACTTTTAAAAAAAAAACAGGAAGTATAAGCAGTCAGAAAAACTGCAGTATGGAGTAATCAAAAGGCTAAAATTAATACAGTGAGCAAATGAGGGACCAAATACCTACATTTTTTTTAAATAATGCAGGTAGAAAACTTTCAGATAATTGGAACAGATTTTTAAACAATGCTGGCTGTAATAAAGTGAAGGCTGAAGCTAAATACTGTGATACATAAACAATTTGACTTCTGGTAGTCCTATCTGAAGCCCTCTCCTTATTATATCTTAGTCTTTGCATAAAATCAGTTTGCACTGTGGCACAGAAAACTCTCGCTGGGAATGGCTATGGAATACATGGACAACACTTCTTCAACATTTTAGCTCCATAAGAACTCATTAAAAGTCACAAATAATGAGACCAGAAGTTTTCAGGGAAAGTAAATTGCAGCCACCAAGTTACTGCAAAGAGGTCCATAAGGATCTGTGCTTATAGTGCTTCCATTCCCATCTCTCTAGAAATCATTTTTCATCACTGAAGAATTTAAAGAAAATATGTCAATGAAGTAGGAAGGCTCTAGGACACTGTTTTTATATTCTCATTTTTTTTACTTCCAGGTAGAAGAACAGAGCTTGTTATTTGGGCCATTCCAGCATTTTTATTAGGAATATGGAATGATAAGAATTAAGAGAGACACAGAGAGAGAGACAGAGAGACAGAGACACACACACAGAGAGACAGAGATACACACAGAGAGAGACAGAGAGACAGAGAGACAGAGACAGAGAGGGAAGGAGGGAGGGAGAGAGAGATAGAAGAGAGCAAACATTGATAGAAGTACAACTCTTTGATTTCCAGAGTGATAGTAATTTGCAAGAGTTAAAGAAATGTGAAAATGCTTCCCATCCCACATGGGAATGAGTTTTGCCCCAGTAAGATGGCAGTGATGTGTTTACTAGAATAACTGAAAACAAAGTTATGGTGATGAGAAGTTTATAGGAAGCAGGCAAATCATGGGCCTGGCAGAAAAAGTGAAGATGAGGATCCCGGAGCTCATTTGTGCTTCATCAAGGAAAATTTTTGACAGTGGATTGTATTTTCCCCTACAGGATATAAATTTTAATCAGACCATCCACTGTTAAAGGCAAGGATGGAGGAATCTTGCAGGCTATGGGTTTTATGTTTCTAGTCTGAAAGAAAGCAATGAGTATTTTTTGCTTGGAGATTCTGGGAGCCTGGTTCTATCTGGCAGAAAGACAATTAAATTCCATTGTATTTTGGAGGAATCACTCACAACTTGCATATGTTAAATTGTGCACTACTATTTAATTGCCTTTGGTAATCCTTTTAGCCTCCCTATTCCAATATCTTGTGCATTATAACTACTAATTTCACAAATGAGTAACTTTTCATGTTAAAATGAAAATTCTAAGCTTCAAATAAAATGTTGGAATTTTATTTTGTGGCATTCCAAATCTGCTTCCTCCATATGTTTATACAGACATGGTCAATCCAATGAACCTCTGCTTTCAATATCTATTGATAAAAAATGCCCTTCTATGTTCTGAAATTGAGAAATGTATATAATATAATATGCTCCTTATAATATAATATAATCCTTATAATTCTATGGATTAGTTCCTAACACAATAGTTGTAATCAATAAATAGAACCTGGCTCAGAGACACAACTGTGCTAAAGTTTTATTTAAAACTTTATCTTCACCTTCCCCCCCAAAAAATATCCTAAAGGAATCTGCAGAACCCAATGCAGACAAAGGAATTCATAAACTTGAACACTGTAAAATTGAGTTTGGAACAGAATTGGGTACAAACAATGAGCATGTAATGGCTAAAATGTATACTTTTTTAAACTGAAATTTGAGCAACTGAGTCTTCACCTCAAGGAGAATGGACTTCAGAGATATGGATAGAAAACTGCATAGATATAAAACCTGAAATTATTTTAGGGTGGTGTCCTTGCACAAGACTATATATTTATATGGTTAATCATTGCATTTAGAGGACATTCCCTCCAGCAGATAATATCTGTTCAAAGGGCCATGCTGATTGCCAGAGCAAGTCCTATGTCATTGCTTGCTAAAAACAAATGGTCAAACGTTCCCAAGCAGTCTCACTCTTCAGCTGTTTACATTTATTTGTAGAATTTCCAACAAATCCATCATTACTGCATAGTCATTTCTATTTCTGGGTGGTTATTTAATTTGGTTTGCTTTTTCACTTTCAAGATCTCTATATCTTCTATAGTGTCTTGAAATTAGCAGAAGAATCAGAAAATAATCCTGTATAATGATAGAACATGTGTATGTGGGGCAAACGCAATAGAGGACACACTACATATAATATTTGATTGTAGTTTGTACGGGGAAGTAAGGAAAAATATCTCACCCCAGTCGTAGATAAATTTCCCCACTGGGACGTAAGGCATAATTTAACATTCCTATTGAAGGCAGACTCTTCTTCTCTGATAAGGGCAATCACTGGCTATCTCAAAAGGATGACAGTAATACGAGCCAGTCATAGTGGAAAGAATTTTATTGATTGTAAGAAAGATGAGCTGAGCTAGAAAGGAGCTACGTTATTTAGTATTTTAATCTTCATAAATATAGTTATTGAATACTGATATTGCTAACTTAAAGTTATATATGTATATATTTTTAGATTGTCACTTTTGTAACCGTAAGATTTTCTTTTAACCATGTGATCTTTGAAAAGGCCTTCAGGCTATTCAATAAACAATATACATACATACATACAATCAGAAAATACTCAATGCTTCACCAGAAACTGTGTATACCAAATAAATCAGAGTGTGCTGCAGTCTAATAACAAATGCACATTTCAAAAATTGTGTGGATGAAGCTATTTGGATCTCCTGCAAACACAGCACTTCTCTGCTCTTCATTAAAGGGCCCCTTTTTTCCAAGTTTCTGTATAGTCCTTAAAAGAAGATTCTGACACTTTAAAAAAAATTCCATCTATGATGTCATTTTTGTTCATTTACTGTTGTGCTATGGAAACAATGGGTATTTTAAATTGTTGTGAATAACAACAGAGCATGAGGCACACCTCAGCTAGCACAGGATTTTGTTTGTTTGTTTCACAATTTTGACAGAAGCTTTTGTCATAGATTGCAATTACAGTACTGTAGGAAAAGCCTAATATTTGCTCTCCCAGACCTAGTAAAAAGGGCCTTCCCATACTTCAGAAACCCAGAGAACTGAGAAACTTGAGAATATAACTCTGGTTGTATTGAACGTGGAACTTATCAGATCAAACAAAGACCTCTTGTTATGTGGAACTATTTAGTCAACCTTTTATAACATGAATCAGATTGATTTAGACAAATCGAACAAGGAGGAAAAAGCTATTTGGGAAATAGTGTGGTTTCAGAGAACATCTGATGATAATCTGGAGACTTTCAGCTTTGGCCAGAGATAGTTTGAATCAGAGAAAGAAGCTCAGTCAGCACTGCTGTCAACTATAAGAACAGCTAAGCAAGATCCTGGTGGGTTTTTCTCTGACCTGAAGAGGGAAGCCTCTTAATGTTTTCAAGTGAGCAAAGACATACATATACTGACAGTGACAACTAGAGCCCCAAAATTTAGCTTAACAGAGAAAAATGATGGTGATGAAGAAGAAAATCATCCTGAAATTAGAAAGGGAGGAGGTATCAGTATTGTATATTTATATTTTAAGGTCACAATCAGATTGCTGGAAAATATCTGCCTTCTCCTAGCAATCCTTATATTACCTCTAGCTATGTCTATTTTCTCATATTTATTATCCTGATTTATATCTTGATGTCTTGGCTTCTGTTTTGTTTTTGTTTCATTCATGTCACTGCCTAGTTTTTGATCTCAAGTATTATGCTAAGTACATTATATCTTTCTTCTACAGGACAGAAAGATCATGATTATACCATTTAGATTTGAACAGAAAAATACCTGATTTTGTTGAGTCAGCTGATGCAAACATTTCTTATAAGTGATTATATAGGACCAAATATTAGACAACCACTCCATTATTAAACTATCACAGGGGTGTCAAACTCAAGTTCTGCTTAGTTCTAGTCCATGGGGCTGCCTTGGAAACAGCAAAGACTGGCCTGTGGTGCCTCTGCCAGTGAAAATGGAGCTTGGGAGCTTGCAGGAGGCAGTTGCAGCCAAAAACAGAGCTTGTGAGGGCTACAGGCGCCCCTCCTGAGCTTTGTTTTCACTGGCAGAGGATTGCAGGAAGCGGTTGCTGCTGAAAACAGAGCTTGGGAGCCTGTTTTTGCTGGCCGAGCTCTCGGGCCTCCACAGGCACCCCTGACCCAAGTGACATCAAGCTGGCCACACCCACTCTGGCCACACCCACCCCAGCCTCCCAAGGTCAAACTCAACCCTGATGTGGCCCTCAATGAAATCGAGTTTGACACACCTGATCTAGCATGATGGATCTTGTGGCTAGACCTGATTAACTGTACATTTGTGTAGCATAAATTGAGGTGCCATTTGGTTACAATCCTGTTTGTTATTGTTTAGCTTACCCAAATTTTTGGAAATTGCAATACATTATAATTGCCTTAATATCTCAGAAAAATATATTTATTACATTATTTTATATATAATATTCCACTCCATTATCCTGACAATTCTATATTGTAAAAGTTGATATTTGAAAAATAACTTTGTGACATGCCTCTACTCTCTGTGTTTCCCTGCTGACTCATCACCTAGGGTAGCATCAGCAGTGCTAGAAGGAAGTGGAATTTGCTCTCTTTTTATATACTAGTGGCTTGCTCTGTCAATGTTGGTGGGAATGTTTTTGATGGTTCCTTGATTAGGCTGTTGTTTATTGTTAGCTTGTTTGTCTTAGTTGATAATTCCTTGATTGGGGTATTGTCTACTTCTTGATTATTGATCTACTGTTAATTTTGGTTTAATCTCTGCTAGAGGGCTGGAAGGCTAAAGGACAGCAAAACAGTCCTTTCAACAAGGCAGAGAGTATGGTGGGTTTCCAGAAGATGACACAAAGTTGACATTAGCTAGAAAAAGGACAGTTGCCAAATTATCTGAGACAGAGATTCAATAAGTCTTTCCTTGGCTCTAAACAAGGAAGGGTTAGGAATAATGTACACATACGTTAAACCTATATCATGACCTGTTTAGATTAGAGGGACATAGAGTTGTTTTATGTTTTCTGTTGAAAGCTTGAATTCTCAATAACAAAAATGGTTTTGGTGTGTTTTAAAGACAATCAGTTTCCTTGTTATATCAACTGACACTAGGGAGAAAGGATGAATAATTCACAGTGATATGCAATGCAGTTAGTTATGGTTACAGACATAGGAAATGAAATATTTTGCTTATGTCTGTTTTCTGCAATTTAAAAAAAATATCAGAGTGCCATTTTGTACTGAATTCCAATCATTTCCCCAGAATCTATACATATTGTACTTTGTGACAAATTAATACAAGGTTAGCAAGTATGTGTCATAGTTCACTTTGACATCAATCTCCTCTCTTTTAGGCTCCAAAATCCTTGCTTGTTTATGCTCCCACAATCAAGGACATTTTCACAAGTTTATAGGACATTGGTAATCAATACAATAAACTATGGTATAATAGAAATAAAAATTAAAGTACAAAACAGCACAATAAAATATCCATAAAACAAAATGAAGCTAAGCAGTCAGCAGTAAACATATAAACAATTACAGAACCAATAAAAAGAATAGTGTTACTTCATACCCCAAATGTGTTCCAAGCTAACAAAGTGAAAGCTGATTGAATTTCCAGGAAGATACTAATCCAGAGTGTAAGTACAACAACTGAAAATCAATGCCTGTCCACCTGCAACCCTTTCATTGGAAAGGAACATTAGTAGGTACTTCCAGGATTTATTAGGAAGATCAAAACCGGTCATGTAAGATTTTCCTGTAGATATCTCAGTGTCAAAGCTTTAAAGTTTAAAACCAGCACTTTGAATTGCACTTAGAAACATATGGGAATCCAGTGCAGCACCCAGAGAACAGACATCATATAGTCCTTTTTGCTACATTAGCCAAGAATCAAATTCCTGCATTCTGGATCAGCTGAAGCTTCCGAATAACCTTCAAAACTAACCCTGTATAAAGTATCAGTGTTCAGATGTTTCAAGAAGGAGTCATGAGGGTATGATTGACCATCTGAAGGACTTTGTACTTATCACAATTGTCATACTAGCCTGAGCTGCACAGGCTTAATTCTTAATTGATTGGTAATCATGAAGAAGAATCTTGGACAGATTTTCTATTTTAAGGTCACTGTTACCCTTTCAACAGATAATACTGAAAACTTCAGAGACCCTCAGTGGACAAATAACAACCCCATTGTCTTCTGTTCAACTTCAGTCTGTTTCCACCTAGTTTCCAAATTCTGTCTCTTCCCCCACAACAGAATCCACTCACCAAAGAAAGAGCACACTGCTGCAATTTGTGTCTACAATCCCCAAACCCTGCAAGTGGTCCAAATGGGCATTATGATTGATGGTATTAAAGCCTGTTGAAAGATCTAAAGAAAGCATGAGGAAAGAACTTTCCCTATCTAGATCCTCCCTAAAGATTTCTATAGACTGTTCTCTCTATTCCAAATCCAAACCTGACCCCTGATTAAAAAGAGTTCAAATGATTCATTTTTTTCCTAGTGTGTTCTGTGTGAACCAATTTTGTGTGTTCTGTGTGAACCAATTTGGTGTAATGGTTAAGGCATCAGACTAAACCAAGAGACTGTGAGTTCTAGTCGTGCCTTAAGCCTTGGCAGCCATCCTTTCTCAGCTCCAGGAAGCAGACAACAGCTAAGCACTTCCCATAAAAACTGCAGGGAGATGTCCAGGCAGTTACCAGGAGTCAAAAAATGATTTGGAAGAACAAAAAAAGGGTGTTTTGTAGCTGCACCTTAACTATTTCCATAAGAAGGGGAGGTTAGAGTTAGAATCATAGTCGACCAATGCAAATGCAATTAAGAGGTATATTACAGTTTCCTTCAAGACTGACAGAATCCTTTCTGGAAACATGTTAAGTATTTCCATTATGCCCTCCCCACTCCTTGTGGAGTCAAGAGGACCCAGCTGAAATTGCACCCTATATACTTCTCCATAGCCTACTGGCCAGAAGGAAGTTCGAACAAGATGGCAAGGCATTTCCTGACTCACCACTCCACTCATACCTTGGGTGGACAGTGAGTCATGACATCTTTATTGCAAAGACCAGGGTTAACTAGATGAGGAAGAGAGGTACAACTGCACCTTTCTAGAAGGGAGATGGCCAACTGATAAAAAGGCTGCTGGCTGACACAATAAAGAAGGCAAACTAATGATACTTCAGTTTCTTTATTGCCAAAGTTTAAGATCAAACCTGAACTCATATTCATGTTCAGCAAATTCACTGTTAATGTTCTTTGACACCCTAGATATCTCTTCTGCTACATCTTCTCCCAGAAGATCTTGGTAGACTAATTAGCCATGTGGATTTAACCAACACAGAGAGTTATCTCAGTACAATCACATCAAGTGCATGCTTCATCTTCTGTTGCCAGTGGTCACAGCAGAACTGTGTACAAAATTGCTTGAAAAATTGCAAAGCATGCACCCATGGAAACTATTCTGAGATGAACTATTTTAATTGGCTTATTCATCTAATGAATGGCCCTGATGACCTTCCATCTCATCTAGATTGGTAAGTGATCTGACCATGACAAAGGGCAGATGGAAATGCCCTCTATATTCAGACCATTATACATTTTCTTTTACACAAAACATAATCCAATGGCCTGAGATAATTTCGAACAAGTCTGTTATTTCAATGGAGGCCATAAATTCTTGAACTTTGACTGAACTGGCCCCCAAAACATGGAAGTTGATGCCAAACTTGTAACCCAACTTAACTGAAAACTATCCACATCCTACTATTTCATGACTGAGTCCCTCATCACAACACCACTTTCCCCTCCAGGTTCTTAGGCTTTTGAAAAACCTCAACCCAGAGAGGGCATCTTTCATGTTCTCATTCAACAAAATCTTGGTAAATAAATAATGTTTAGGCTATTTCTAATTAACTTGATCATGCTTTAATTCAGAATTTTTGCATGAACTACATTTGGGATATCAGAATCAGTTTGTCATTTCTCAGTTGACCATGGTTTTAGCATATTTTCAGAAGTAGAATAGTACATTCTTTGAAATGAGAAGCTTTGTTTCAGAATGCATGGAAGCATGACTTTTTAAAGCAGCACATTTTTTTTCAAAAGAGTGAGCTTAAAAAAAGATATGACTATGTTAAGTTGTATTAAAATGGCATTTCTTTGAGCTGGTTACTTTCATTTTTCCCTGGCTTGAGTGGAAACCTAGTGAAAAACAGAATGATTTTAAAAGACCCCCCCTATATCTGAAGGACTGATCATTTTTAAGCACACAATATTTGGAACACTAAATATAATAGGCCACAATCCCAGACCAAACAAAAATAATTCTTTTGAAAGGGGATTTATTAAACAGCTTTCAATATTTGCTCTATTGTGTGGTCATAAAGCACTCAATGAATTTCAGAAGTCAGGTTTAGATTTGTTTTTTCACTTTTACTAAGAACTTATCCCTAGAATTTCAGTCTCTGTTAACTGTTTGTGTCCTCAACATAACTGAATTTAATTACAGTATTGCATGTGAGCGAAATGACTGCATATTTTTAGCACTTGAAAAAACAGAGATAAGGTTTTTGTTTTGTGTTTTTAAAAAACAAACAAACTGTATGTAACTGGCTTAATATTGTACAGATGGTACTTCTATAAGCTTGGTTTTTGCTGAAAATGAGAATGTTTGACAGCCCAGCTTTGACAGATAACTGTCAGATTTCAGATTCCCTGTGAGATGAATGTACATATAAAGTCTTCAAGAGTTTATTCCCCAAGGGAAGCAGCTCAGAGAGCCTGAAGGGAACATGGGATATCTTTCCATTTTTATGCAAACCTTGGAAGTTGTCACCTGTTTCAAGCAGAAGAAGAAGGAAGTCCACACATACACATCCTTACATCCTGATTCTTTCTATCAAATGTGACATCATCCCTGTCCTACAGCTAAAGTGGAGAAGTCTTTCTACTAAAACCTATTGATAAATTCAATACAATTTTGATTTGTCCAATGCTCCTTTATGCTTCTTAACATGCAGGAGGATTTGCTAAATAGACACTGATGAATTTTGATCTTATCTCTGAAAAAGAAACTCAGGACTTGCAAGTAGTACAAGTCAAGTACAAGTAGCCTCAATTTATGACCAGTTGCTTAATGGCTGTTCAATATTATGACAGACATCCCTGGGGTATTTATGGCCCAGTTCCAAAGTTCCAACTGCCAGGCTTCCATCTGATCACATAACCACAACCAGTCTGCATTTACAGACACTTTCAATGTCCAATGGTCACCTGATCATGTTTTAAGACTGTTCCGCTGCAAGAAAGGTTGAAAAATCAGGTTGGTAAAGTGAGTGACCCACTTTATGCCATCATGACTTATGACCATAATGGGTGGGCTCCATTATGATTGTAAATCAAGGAATACCTATATTTAATTCAAAGTTTTATCCGAGGCAGCAGGATTAAGGGGTAAATGAAACCTTAAATTCCCCCCCCCTCACTCACTTTCGATATGTGCTACACCTAAAAAACAATAATATAGTCATGAAGTGTGACTGAGCTGTGGTGGCACAGTGGTTAGANNNCAGCATTGCAGGCTAATTCTGCTGACTGCTAGTAGTTTGATTCTCACCAGCTCAAGGTTGACTCAGACTTCCATCTTTCTGAGGTAGGTAAAATGAGGACCCAGATTGACTCTGTAAACTATTTAGAGAGGGCTGTAAAGCACTATCAAGTGGTATATAAGTCCAAGTGCTATAGTGCTATGAGTAGATCACAGATTGTCTAATATAGTTCACACCTGTTTTATAATATCTACTATGGCAATTCATTATGCAATAGTTCTAGAAATTAAAGGGAGATATAGTATTTTTCTTGGAAGATCCGGAGGACACAGGAATAGAATTAATAAAAGAAATAGAAGAATTTGGCAGTGTTGCAGGGCTCAAAATAAATAAAGATAAAACAAAGGTATTGACCAAAAATCTAAAAGATGAAAAAAAAAAGAATTGGAAGAAAAATTGGGAATGCAAATTGTCAAAAAGATAAAATATTTAGGCATCTGGTTAACATCAAGATGCTCATTAATTAAAAAAGGTAATTATAATAAATTACTGACACAAATTAAAAAAGAATTTGAAATATGGGAGAAATTACAGTTATCGTTAATGGGGAAAATCACGGCAATTAAAATGTCCACGTTACCAAAAGTATTATACCTTTTTCAAACTATACCAGTGAACTTAGATAAAAATTTTTTTGGGAGAATTGAATAAAATAGTAATTAAGTTTATTTGGGCAAAAAGAAAGCTAGGATAAAAATGAAACTATTACAGGACAAAAGAGATAGGGGTGGCTTTGGACTCTATGACTGGGAAATGTACTATCAGGCAGCAGCTATGGTATGGATTAAGGAATGGATCAATCTGGAAAACAAAAGAATATCTTGATAGAAGGCCATGATTTGAAAAAAGGGTGGCATAGTTTTCTATGGGAAGGGAAAAGCAAGCAACATTCATATTTTCAGAGACACCTTATCAGAGACTCATTAATTCAGATATGGAATAAAATTAAAAAGAATCATTATGATAAAGTACCACGCTGGCTATCAACTATGGAAGCACAAATCTACCCCAATGCAATGGATCTGGCCAAAATGAGAAATTATAAAGACTTATTAGACAAACAAAGAAGGCTGAAAACAATACAAGAATTAGAAAAAATAAAATAAAAGTAGACTGGTGGCCATACATACAAATTCAGGTGAGATATAAAAAAGATAAAGACCAATATGGATTTCACATGGGAAAACACCAATTAGACGTAATTATACAAGGAACTGAAAAAAATGATTTCAAAAATATATAATTTTT
>AZIM01002748.1:14040-24060 GCA_000516915.1 Ophiophagus hannah | reverse complement strand
CAAGGTCATGTTATTTTGCGCATAAGTGAGGGGAAGTCTTAAGTTGGGACAGATGGGGATTGGGGCATGTGATGTGATGATGGATGCAGGGAATAGATTTGTAGTTTTTACTTATTGCAATCCCGGAACTTTCAGATTTGGGATTCTCCAGTTGTGCCAGTTACTATCCAAATAAAAAGAACTTTTGAGAAGATGCCTGTCTCTGAGTTATTGGTTGGAGTGGAGGATTGCTGGAATGCTGTCACATAAGCTGATATNTTTTAAAATTACAAATAAAAAAAACCTCCCCATAGTCCAGGTTTCATCTGTACAGGTAGTTCTCCATTTATGAATGGTTGTTTAATAACTGCTTGTAATCACTATGGCCTTGGAATGGGTACTTTGTGGCCCATAAAACACTTCTAGTCTACCTTTCTGTCACACACAAAAAATCACACTGTCCTCCTGATTAAATGACCACATTTCAGGCACTTGGCACCTCTTTGCATTTACGACTAGTTAAGTGCCTTGCGAACATGTGATCGGCTTTCGTAATCTTCTCTGCCAGCTTCCCCAAAAAACTGTTTTGAAGGTCTCTAGTATCCATAAAGTTGTTAAATTGAACATTTCCAAATGTCATTAGAAAATGAGTTTGGCCGGCTGTTTTATGGTCTCCTCATGAGATGCTGCCATTCTGAGCATTCATGGTCAATCTCCCATTCTCTAGAGCAGGGGTGTCAAAATTGCGGCCCGCAGGCCAGATGCATCACATGCTGGCCACACCCATACCCATTTTAGTGAAGGGGGCAAAAGTCATGATATGTCATGTGACAATGTGACACTGGGAGTTTGAAACCCCTGCTCAAGAGAATCTAGAACAGGGGTGAAAAACTTGTGTTGTCACAGTGTCACGAAACATATCTGGACCTTTTCCCCCTTCGCTAAACCGGGCAGCATGTGACACATCCAGCCTGTGGGCCGCGGGTTTGACATCTCTGATCTAGAAGGACTGGTCAACTCTCTAGTCTTTGATTCTTCACAGTAGCCATTGTTTCTACTAATTCATGGAGAGATCTTTAACTCACACTAGAAGCCCATAAAATAACAATACATTTTCTGTTACTCCAATAACAATGAAAAACAATGATTTTTATTTAATTGAATGAATGAACTGTAAATCAGAAATCTCTCCAACTCCAAGGGAGTATGAGGTATGGAAAGGCTAATTTTATTCCCTTGAACTTTATTGATATTAATTGTTGATATTAATAGAAAGGTTTTAGAAAACAAACAGTTTACGTCCTTATAATGTATCATCATTACAAAACACAATGAGCCTTACAAGCACTTGCATTTGAACTCATGTACAAAACAGTTGGGGGATCTTCAGTACTACATAATTAAATGAAATCAACATACCAGACATGACAGGCCAGGAAAGGATAAGCGGACAGGAATGTTTCACCATAACGGAAAAGTTGCAGCATTTTTGTATCATCTTGCATTTTTATGTCCCTGGTTTCTTTACTCATTTCAGTCATAATTGCCTTTTAAGAACTCTCAAACCATGTATCTCTGGGCATTGTTTTCCTTTTTTTCTCCTGTGGGAAGCTCCCTCTCCCACCCCAGAAGAATGAAATATGTTGGGAAATATTAAAAAAAGACAGGATAGAATATTTCCCCTAAAGGAGAAATGGGAAAGCATCTTAAGAGAGGCAGAAACCAGCACCAGTCTCCCTGCCCCCAAGAAGAAACTGAGGAGGCCAGCTTTTAGAAATGCAGATTTGGTAATCTATTCAAGACAGGATATTTTGAAACTGCCTGCAGCAAAATTTGACAGCTAACAAAGGCAGAATAGTAAGATTAGAAAGCAGCCCCTCACCCAAGATCCAACACAGGACGAAAGCCATTAGCCACAATAGGAATTGCCCAGCACCTTTTCAGAACACAAACCCCTTCATTGCACCACCCCCAGAACAGTTACTTCAAAATCACAGAAATCTATAAAGATCGATTCATCCATTCATTCAACCATTGGGTCAGCTTCACCAGAACCACAAACCCTGGTGGTTCTGCTTCGTCAATAAACCTTTCTTTCCAGTCAGCCTCCATGTTGTTTCCAGCATCTTTCTCCCAGCTTGGAACTGAACCAGGTGGATTTTCCATCCAACACAGGAGTGGAGTGAAAATATTTTTTTAATATTGCACTGCTTTGTTTTTCTAACATTTATTTTACTGCAAATGCATCTATGTCTTTTTCTTTTCCCATTTTGTATACATGTATGAAAAAATATATTTTCATTCCTAATTATTTTTCTTTTAGTTCATCTACAATGTTTCTTATTCTCCTGTGTATAAGAGAGGGGTGAACAATTCACCAGGCATATGTTAATCTCTTGAGAATTTAATGTGATTTGGATTCTCACTTCATTTGTCACTGAAATATCAAAACCGCCAGAATCGTTCTAAAGATCTTTTACCATTAAAATTATTTTAAAAGGTGACAAATGAAAAATCTGGCATACAGCCTGGTTACTTGAGGGAACACCTGTCTCCCATAGTATCTGCCCACCTGATTTGATCTGTCCTCTCTTTGGACCCTGAAAGTATGCTCTCAGTCTCTTATCTCCTCTTTGACTGGCTTGACCTAGATTGAACTTTCTAGATATTTGACTAATATAAAAACATTTTTAAAGATTTTTTTAAATCTTGCCTTTATTATTTTTATAAATAACTCAAGGTAGCATTACTAATACCCCAAAGGTTCTTTTTTTTTAAAAGGCAACAGGACTTTCTTTCTTTTTTTTCTTGAAGCATCTTGGATGAGGGAAGAAGCTTCTTGGATGAGAAGGAAAACATCTTCAAGAAAAAACAACGAAAATCCAGTTGTCTTTGGGGGGCGGTTAGGGTTAGGGTTACAATATTACAACAAATAAACAATAATTATACAATAACAAACAAGCCAACAGTAAACAATAGGCCCATCAAGGAACAGTAAACAACAGGCCCATCAAGGAACCATCCACATTACTGATAGGACAAGCCACTAGTAGATAAAATGTGAACAAACTCCACTTCCTTCTAGCACTGATGATACTACCTAGTTGGAAAATGAAACATCTGCAAGAAAACAATCAAGCTCAGAGAGCATCAAAGACCCTGAGCTACAAATATTCTCTTCTATCGATTCCACATTCTGGCAAGAACTAAAGAATCAAAGGCTATTCTGTAATCAATAAATAATGGTATTTTCTTGTTCTTGCTTGTATTTTCTTGCTCTCTCCTGTAACCATCTTACGTAAGCTATCAAATAGATTTCTCTGCCCTTAATGAAATCTGCCTGATCAATTAGCTTTTATTTCTTTATGTATGTCTCGTATCTTCTTTGCAAATAACAAGCATAACTTTGTTTGCTTGAGAAATGAGTGCAATGATTCTGTTAGTAACATGTTTTGCATCACTCTTCTTTGGCATAGATATTGATCTTTTCCACTCTCTAGGCCATATAGTTTTATTCCATATCTGTTTATATGGAGGTCTTACCACTTTAACTGCCATTTCTCTTTCAGTTTTTGATATGTCACTAAGTATTTCAGGTCCATCTGGTGCTTTCCTATTAGAGAGCAGGTTTCTTGCCTATTATATCTTGCTTTCTAGTTGAATTGATCCCTGAATATATTCTATCTCTAGAAATATTTATTTTATTCTATTACCCTGTTTACAAATGACTACAGTATAATTGTTCCACTTTTGTTTAATTTAATTTGTCCTTATTAGATCTTTTCAGTGACTACATTTCAGTCTTCCTACATTAACTGTAAGTCTTCATAGGATTTCTCTGATTTTCTTAAAGATATCTTTAATGTCTTCCTGACCCTGATTTGGTCTGCCTGAAGACATGTCTCTCTCCAAAAGAACTGGACATTACTGTAGGCAAGCCCTTTACTGATTGTAAGTTATTTGTTAATTATTGTTTGTTTTCCTTCTCCACCCTGGTATGGACATTTCTATTCCTCTTGTAATGTATGCATGTTGCTCTTTTTAACCTTGTAAGTTGTCCAGTCATGTATGAGTTGATGACTCTAGAGATCTGAATTATAAATGTATTACAAATGCAGTAATACATACACAGAAACACACACACCAGTATTAGTATTTCAGTATATTTGCTATTATTCTTGACTGAACTTTCCTTCCTTCTTAGTCCTTTCTTCCTTGATGTTAGGTGTACAATGTTCACTCATCCTCCACCACTGTTGTGAAGATTTTCTTCTAACTTTTGTTAGCTAATAAGATAGCTTGTTCTAAGATCTTTTCTTCTTTGACATTTTGGAAATATCTCCCCACTTTGTTTTTCTCTTATCTTTGCCCACATCTCATATTTTCTTCACTGAACTGCATCTTTCATTGATCTCATATTCCCACAGTACAGTATGTCCTCCAAATCAAATCTTGCTGGCATGTCTTCTTTCCTTTATTCATGGTGTGTTCCATAATCTACCCCTGGATGATAATATCCTAATAATATTGCATTTTTCTATCTTCTGTTTTCTATTGTGTAATCAACCTGGTTATTTGAACAGGCCGGTCTGGACTGACCTTCGGGACTGTTTTAATGGGGTTTTAATTGATTGTTTGGGCTTGTCTTTGGGTAATTAGACAAAAATTAATAAATAACAAGACACTTTTAGTTGTGAGCCGCCCTGAGTCCTTCAGGAGAGGGGGCGGCATACAAGTTCAAATAATAAATAAATAAATAAATTTTATTCCAATATTGTGCATCGGATGATGTACATGTTGCTTAATGCAGATATTAAAAAGCATACTTTTGCAAAAATAGTTCAAATAATCTCGTAATTCCATGTTCTTTCATTTCTACAACTGCTCCATTTCAATTACCTATTAGTAATACAATGTTGTTGTTGTTTTGGAATAGCATCTTGAACTTCTTGCCATGTGTGAGTAGCACTCATCATTGCACCTTAGTAGGTTTTATTGTGTAAAGTTGAATTTAATAGATAATTCTAATAGATATGATTCTGTTATTTATTGAGTTAGAGCCAGCTGCATATTCAGTGATATCCGATTTGAGTATTGTCTCTCCATTATTTTTAGTATGGTCACATGTTTTGACTAGTACATCATAAAATAATCTAACACAGCCAGTTATGGCCCACTTAATTTGCTTCATTTATGTGGTCTGCCAGTTGTTGTTCCCATTCCATGTGTCCCTATGAAACAAAAGACTCTTCTATCAGTACTTGATTAAGTCCCTTGCAACTGTGGTCTAGCCATATCATTACTCCAGATCAACTTAAAAAAACTTCAGTATTCTTACTAGCATCTTGAACAGTACCTTTTAAATATGAGAGTCTCATCATCTGACACCCAAATTTATTCAGGGTTTTACTTAGAAAAATTCACCTTTTTACAACCCTGTAGTCCCTATTAAGGATAGATTTGGAGCTATTGGATGATGCTGAGCATTTTCTGACCAGATGCCTTTCCTGACTCCTACAAGTAGTTCACAGCAGGTATTTTTTCATTGCGCCCTAGGAGAGAAACATCTGCCACTAGCTAGGATTGAACTTTCAATCTTCCAAGTGGGAGGTGAACATCTTCACCAGAAGGCCACTATATTGTTCATTCAGTGTTTTACTTATGCCCACATAATTTTCTTTGTACAGTATTGAAAAAGTTTGTCATTGACTACTTCCAGGTTTGATGCTGAGGGAAAGCAGCAAATCTTGGGCAAATTGGTTTCCTTTCCACCTGTCCTCATAACCACTGTAGTTAGCTCTTAGCTTCAGTGGTCCTCTTTTTATCTTCCAGTAATGGTGACTCTGCCAGGAATTTCTGTTCACAATAACATTATTTTTTCTTCTCAGGTTCTGTAAAGCTACTTGGTTTTATGACTAAGTAACTACTTCTAAAAATGTATTTCAAAATATAAGCAAAGTTTATATTTTGAATATACTTCTGCCTCCTACTGAGTTACTTCTCATCAGGGTGATCATCTTCAGAGGGGACAAAAGTACAGTATATTTCACAATATATGCTTTGCTTTGCTAAGGGCATTTATATTCTTATTGCAGATCTCTTAGATGTGTCTCAATGGCAACTGCCCAAAACTGAATAAATATTTCTATCAACTTGATTAATTTATATACCTAACTTTTTCAAAATATGCCCACCTTCTCATTTTGGCCACATTCAGATTGGTTGTAAATTAAGGCTAAAAAAAAGAAGATCCCAGTTGTAAGATATTATTTTATTTGAATTAATCCTTTTTTCTTTTGGCAGTAATTTATTGACATTTTCTCCTTAAAATCTAGACTTCAATATGATATAGGGTGGTGCAATGGCTCAGTGGTTAAGATGCTGGGCTTGTTGATTGGCAAGCGTCAGCTTGGGTTCAGGACCCAAGTGTCATGTGCTGGGATGTCATGTGGTCTTTGCCTAGGTCCTGCCCACCTAGCAGCTTGAAAGCATGCAAATACAAGTAGATAAATAGTTACCACTTCAGTGGGGAGGAAACAGCACTCTGCGATGTCATGCTGGCCATATGACCATGCAAATGTCTTTGGACAGCGCTAGCTCATGGCCTTGAAATGGAAATGAGCACTGCTCCCTATAGTCAGCAATGACTACCAGAGTAAAATCCACAGGGACTTGTTTCATCTCCTTTTAATGACCCCATAATCCCATGCAGGGTGGAGTCTGGGCAACTGAATGGAGCTCAGTGTTTACTGACTGGATGCCCTTCCTGTCACCAATGTGGAGTTATATTCAGCAGATATATTCTCAATGTGCCCAGAGAGAAAAATATCTGCCTTTACCTAGGATCAAACTCACAGCCTCCTGATTGCGAGGTGACAGCTCCATCTCTAGGCCACAGCACCACTTTCCTTGATCTGGCCTAGGGTACTGCTTATATTGTAAATTAAATTAGGGACATAAACATATTATTGTAGATAGATTTATTTTATGTTTAGCCATGGTGGTGCAGTGGTTAGAATGCAGTATTGGTAGGACTTCGATCCTGACCAGCTCAAGATTGAATCAGCCTTCCATCCTTCTGAGGTCAGTAAAATGAGAAGCCAGATTTTTGGGGACAATATGCTGACATTGTAAACTCCTCAGAGACCTATAAAGCTCTATGAGGCGGTATATAAGCCTAAGTGCTATTGCTATTGCTATGGTGTTGCCAAATTAAAAGATTACTGAATCTTGTTTAATCCAACTTCTTCTTATTTATTTATTTATTTATTCCTATTCTTGAGTGATAGAACAAGAGCTATACTTATCAACATAGCATCAATTCAAATGTTATTTTCTTTTAAGTCAAGGGAACATATTTTTTTTAAAAAAAGAAGATTGAGTTCCATAGAAGATGTCTCCTTATCAAAATGATTGGTTTCTTTTTAACAGCCTAGGTATATAGGAAATTGTTATCCTGGGTTTGTAGGTATGTAGAAAATTGTTATTCCAGTTTTGTAGATGCTGCATTTACACTATATAAATAGGCTGTGGAAAACATTCATAAGCTGCCTTGCAGGGGTACAAAAATAAAACTTAATATTTTAATTGAGAATCAGTTTTATAGCTACTGCTGCTAGAGATAAAAAAATTATGATTTCACAGCTGTACCATTCCTCAATTTAATTCAAGAATGATTTTCCTGCGGTGCATAATTTTTGCATTCTCAGATACAATATGCATTTTGGAAGTCATGTGCTTTAGATAACTTGGGCTGAGTTCCTGCTGTGAAATATAGCAAGATGCCTTTGTGAAATATGGGTTACATGTCAACTTTCCATCTGTGGGAACTATGGATTTCTGTATAATCGGCCTCTTTTGAATAACTACATTGATTCCTTAATTATTTCTAGATTGGGTTCAAGCTTTGTGCCCCTTGACTATTGTTATCTTGCAGCTTCCCTGCCTATAATTTTCACTCCTCTTTCAGATATCCAGAGATCTCTTGCTTTTTCAAATAAATTTGCTATTTCTGCCTTAGACCTAGAACTAGATTCAGTTGATGTCTTCTTTCCTCCCTTTAATTCCCTTGCTTATTACATTAGCCAATCTGTACAATGTTGCTTATACAACTAGGATATAACATGAGAAGTATGTATATTTACATTTACTGTATGTGTAAAAAATCTGGGTGGTACATTTCTTCAAAGGTCCTCACTGAATGGCTTTCCGTTCTCCATTTTTTTCCTTGAAATCTTTGCAATAANNNCCCCCCCCCCCCGGGCATCCTAGGAGAGCAAAAGGCATGATACTTATCATGATATTATAGTGCAAATGATACAAATTACAGAATTCACTTCATTTGTGAAATGACGTTCACGAAAATGTAACTCGATTAGAACTTTTCTGGAACTTTATGTATCTGTTGTAATTTCCATCTTCTTCCCATGTTACCTCGAGTCAGATTTTTGTTTGCATGGTCTTTGATTTGGTAAAGTGCTATGACTATTGATGGGTTACATAAATATATTTATCATTATTGTCAATTATTTTGTTCATAAAAAAGACCCCATCAAAAGATTTTCATTTTGAAAAATTCTCATACTGAAATATTATTCACTATATATACTGTATTGTTCATTTTTTCCAACATTCAAGTTTATGTTCTTAGTTTTGAATTTCATGGCTAATATTTTTAATTAGCCATAAAATTCAAAACTAAGAACATAAATATCTATATTGCTGCATGATTTGAATAGGAAACAATGGGTCATCCCTTACATAAGTATTATAGGCAATATAGAGAAAATGTGGATTTAATTCAATATACATAAGTATATCCAATCATTTAAAAAAGAGGGATAGAAGTTGTAGAAGGAATCTTAAAACTCTTTGTTCCATGTGAGCTTAGAACAGAACCACATTGTAAATTTAAAAAAAAATCATTGGGGGGGCGGGAGAATGGAAATAAATTGTGTATTGGGATTTGTTTTCCTGGGCATAATTAATTCCTATCATTCTTTCTATAATATTGTATGATGCTTTTAACAGAGCCTCAATTAAAATCTAGAATCATGGACATATGGAGAGAGATCTTCTCAGGTGTATTTTTCCCAATGGTGAGAAAGTTCTAAGGTGTTGAGCCTCTTTCTAGTGTGATTAAAAGTAGACCAGAGAATGGTGTACCATATCTGGGTTGCAAAGATCCATAGATGGCACCAGATGGCAGAATTTTGTTTTAATTTTCTATAGGTCTTCACTGCCATCTATTGGTCATCTAGATTTCTAAATTTAGATATGACAAGTCTATTGTCTTGAGAAGCAGGAGGAGGAAGGTTAGGGTTACAATGTTTCTCAACCTTGGCAACTAAGTTGTTTGGATTTCAACTGACTGGGGAATTCTGGGACTTGGAGCGCACATATCTTAAAGTTGCTAGAGTTAAGAAACACGTCCCCAGAGGTTGCCCCAAGCAACAGGATGGTGGTAGAACCACTGTCTAGGATACTTTTTCTAGCATTTGAATCTAAACCCAGAGCTCTGAATGGGTTTAAATTGGGGATCCTATCACATCTGAACCTTCTTTAAAAAAAAATCTATTTCAAATAACTAGTCATCATGAATGGAAAACCAGCCTTTATTGTCTCTACCATAAAAATTGTAGTATAGTAGTTATGAATTGTAGTAAATGTTTATCAGAAAACCCCATGACTTCCAAGAAATTCTGATCAATAAGCTATGATTCTTTAATAGGAATTCTCTTATTTCCTTTCTGTTTGATATGCCATTGATCAACTGAAACATCCTTCCAGGAAGATGGGGGCAGAGGGGAGGTGGTGACTATCTTAGCTGAATATAAGAATATGGTTAACTTTGAGCTCATTTGAGATTCAGAAAAGCAAAGCATTTCAAGTCCTCTTCTGTGATATCAGATGCCTTCTTTCCTTCAACATCCAGTAAAAATTGCATGGAAAAAGTTGACATAGATTATAACACTTAGCAATAGCACTTAGACTTATACACCACTTCATAGTATCCTCTCTAAGTGGTTTACAGAATCAGCA
>AZIM01002747.1:140793-153114 GCA_000516915.1 Ophiophagus hannah | reverse complement strand
CCTCTTGAAAAAAGCACCTTTGGGAAAAAGCATGGCAATATTGTTGTGAGGTTGAATGGATAACTCAACTGTTAAGGCAAAGCCCAGCCCTACCCCACAAATATATAAACACGTATATAGGTTATTTTTCTATAAGGTCTGCCAATTTTGATGATACTGTTAATACAAGTGCAATTTGAATTATCAGATTTGGGGCGTGTGTTACCAACATATGATTTTAAAAAAACCCCACTAGCATGTCTATAGTAGGACTAAACACAGATTCAGAATTGTCTGGTACATCTATCATTGAAGATCCATGATTATCCAGTGTCACACAATCACTAAGAAAAGCTGATTGAGTTCACATTATTATTAGTACTTGCCTTTTAGTTAATCTAATAGCCACATAATCATTTTAGGGAGGACACAGGTGTCTTCGTGACAAATGATTAAATGTGTTGTTGTAATTTCACAATGCAACCCCTGTGACTTATGTACAATATGTGTTTCTAATGTCAGGTCAGTGGTATAAAAGATCTGTGTTCAAATGTGATGTCACCATATACAGGGGATATAAAAAAATCTATACGTTCCTGTTAAAATGTCAGGTTTTTGAGATGTAAAAAAAATCAGAGTAATCACTTCAGAATTTTTTCCACATTTGATACAGCATATTCAATTATTATTCCCCCACCCTCCCTGGGTAAAAGGTTTCAGTTTGTTTTTCAATCAAATCATACAGCTTATATGCTATTTCAAAGGTAGAAAAAATTCTAAAATAATTTATCTTGCTCTGATTTTTTTTTAATATCTCAAAAGCCTGGCATTTTAACAGGGGTATCCACTGCACTTTTGGCCATTTTTGCTTATTTTTATACTTAAAAGGGAATGGAGGAAATGGGCTTTACATCTACACTATCAGTTTAGCAGGAATCAACCTAAGATTCATTTCAGAAATCTTGCAGGTTAAATCCTTAAATGACTAAAGGATCTTATGGATCTGAACTAAAGACTATCATAACTTGAAAAGTTATTTTTGCCTCTCAACAAAGGTCAATATTTGTGATAATTTAGAGTTGCTTTATAATGAATCAGATCTTTGGTTCAGCTAGCCCAATTCTATTTATTCTGCTCTCCAGCAGTGATTTTCTGAAGTCATAAAAAGAGATCACTTTAAATGGAGGAGCTATCTGTTATGTCTGGGTTTTATAAGGGCAAAACATGTATTCCATGACATTCCAGAAGAGAAGATGCTACCTGTGGTCACTGGCCTGGAGCTCAGCTCTTCCATAATACATCAGGGCACCAGGAGACCAAATGGGTCCGACTTTGGTTTCAGCACTGAGATCACTATCAAGAAGACTGACTTGTCCCGCTGTGAAAAAACAAAACAATAGATTTAGAATTAAGAGTCATGAAGGCAAACTTTCAAGCATTGCTCCAGAACCATGTGCCCGATTCACAAATAACAGCAAACCACAATAGCTGAGGTTGTTTCTTTTTTACTTAAGCCATTAATCAGGGTTTTTAAAAAACTAAGTGAGATGCATAAGCCCATTTACTAAATTGAAACTAAACAAACTCACCATTATTTTGACTACCTATGTTGCCTGCATGATATCTCCTCACTCATTTGGCACCGAATAGACAGGAAGGGTGTAAATTATTTACATAATTATATTTAAAGGAGTCTTGCAACAGGACAATACAATGATGATAAATAATACCAATTCCTGTAAGTTCACTTATGAAGTTAAAGCAGTAATTTGTGCTCTCTGTTACACACACACATACACACACACATAAGGGGGTGGAGGGAAGGAGAGGAACTGACACAAAACAGCATTTCCAAAATGTCTTGGGTGCAAAAAAAAGGCCTTTGGTGATTATCAAGAACAGAAAATGCTTAATCTAATTGAGCATGAAATAGAATTAAAAATCAACTGTTAGTTTGATAGAAACCAGAATAAGACTATCCTAGTATTTACTGTAAGTTAATGAATAAAATTCTTACTAAATCAAACTTTCAGCACACAAGTAAATATTTTAAGTAATTAGAGAAACACAAGATTTTTTCTTAGATCAGCGTCATGCCCTCTTCCCAAGAAATATTTTCTCAGTGGTGTGAACTATATTCCATTAACAAAATAGTCTTCTTTGCAAAACTACACATCAAGTTTCAGGATTGAGCACTGATTTTTATGTCGAAAATCATAAACAACCAAAGCCACTGTTTCTCAACCTTGATTATTTTAAGATACAAAGGTTTCAACTCCGAGAATTCTTTAGTCAGCATGCTGGCTGGGGAATTCTGGGAGTTGAAGTTCTTAAAGGACATCTTAAAAGCTGCCAAAATTGAGAAACACTGAAGTAAGCTAAAGAATACCCTAGGAAAGAGTAAAAAGGACCTCACCAACCTGTTTTATCAATTGGAAGTTTCTTCCTCCACCAGAGAACTCTGTCAGTCCACGCTGGAGTTCTACATTTATCACTTGTATCATAAGCCTCAGAGCCAACATCATATTTATATGTGGGACCAAAACTGATAGTTCCTTCATGAAAGTCCTTAAAAATCTATGAAAGAAAATATTGATAATCTAAAATAAGTTTTATAGCGATAGCCATGCATGTCATCTTATCGCATCTCATCTCATTCTGTATCTACTGGGAAGGCTTTCAATGGTTTACAGCACAATCATACAAAGAACAGCACAATAAAACATTCATGCTACAATTAACTCTGCAAGTAGAAATAAAACCACACAACTTCAGTAATATGTACGAACTACCGTATTTTTCAGACTATAAGACGCACGTTAGTTTTAGAGGAGGAAAAGAAGAAGAAAAAAAATCTGCCGCTGCAGCCTTTTTGCCACCGTCGTGGCCCGTTTGCCGTGGCCCATTTGCCGCCACCCTTCACCGCGGCCCGTTCACTGCTGCTGCAGCCTTTTTGCCGCCGCCCGTTTGCCGCTGATCACCGTGAATGGGTGGCAGTGGTGGTAGGCAGCGACAAGCCACATCGCCTAGAACAGCTGATCGGCACTGCACCAACCCCCCACCTCCCCCACTGCAATATTCGCTCTATAAGACGCACAGACATTTCCACCCACTTGGAAAAATACGGTAATAAATTAGAGGCATCATTTCAAACTTTAAAGATCCTCTGAAATAATTTCATTTTTAATAACTGGGAAGAGAAATTGGTGAAAAAACAGCAGCATGAATATTGATCAAATGTCCGTTTTCATAATGCAGCAATTTTCATTTGCCTCATTACAGGTAGTCCTGAAGTAATGACAGCAATGGGAACTGGAATTTATATTGCGAAGCGATACAGTTGTATCGCTTAGCAATGACAATCAGGAAGCCAGGGAGCCATCATGTGAACATGGTGGCCCACTGGTGGGGGTTAGAGTGGCTGCTGTTGGATGGGGAAGGAGTGTGAGTGGTTGGGAAGGTATAGAATGAGTAAACAGGTTGCAAGTGTATTGGGGTGTGGTGTGACTGCTGCTAAGTACAGGAGGGTGCACGGGTGATGTACAGCAGGGGAGGTATGGCGCAAGCATAGCGAGGTTCAGGGAAATGTGTGAGGGTGTATGAGTGGCGGGTGCAGCAATGCTCTGGGGGATACGCAATTGGCAGAGGAGATATAGAGTGAGTGCAGAAAGGTTGGGAAAGGCACACAAGGGAGTGATTGTGGCTGGTGAGGCAGGGTTCAAGTGCAAAGGGCCTGAGGGAGGATTTGCAGGTTAGGGAGACTTACCTGAGCAACTTGTGACCTTCCCTGCTGGCTTCCCCATTGATTTTGCTTGTGGGACGCCAGCAGGGAAGGTCGCAAATATTGATCAGGTAACTGCAGGATGTTGCAACCATCGTAAGTGTGACATCTCTACCTTTCCACTGGATTTCTGTTGCTGCAGTTGATCAGATTCCAAGAGAGTCTTCCAGTCTTGTCGTTTGAGAAAATAAAATACTTCTTCATAAGTCAAGTCAATGCGATAGTTGAAATCACCACACCAGAAAACATAGTCATGAGAAAACATACTTCTTCCCTGTTTAAGGGAAAACACATTAAACAACAGCATTTAAAAAGTCTTCATCAACTCAGTATATAAAGACTGGTTGTTTTTTCTTCCGCTCACTGCCTGGATAAGTCCCTGCAGTTTTCTTGGCAGGGTTTTTCAGTGGTGGCTTGCCATTACCTACTTCCTAGGGCTGGGTGAAAGTGACTGGATCAAGGTTTCCAAACTGGCTATTTTTTTTTTAGTTAGGGGTTAACTGAAATAAAATTAGTTTTTTTAAAAAACCAAGTTCATAGGCTCTCAGCATCAATCTATGGGCCCCAGGGGATCTCAGATAGAGAGCCCCTGATCTAAACAATCTAAAAGATACTGCATATATTGTTGGAAAAGTACCATAAACAAAACAAATGAGTCCTGAATCAAATCATCACTAGAGGGCGCTGTTAATAAAGCTATATAATAATAAAGGTGAATTTGCCAATGTATTTTTGCAAATGTAAACTGCTTAATTAGGCAATGATCTGTATGGACATTTATAAGAATTATTCTGCAAAAATTGAAAGCATCTTTTTAAGATATTAAAGTTTGTAGTACATCATTGGCCGAGTTATACTCTCAATCCTGGAAACAGAGAAATAGCTACTAATACCTTTTAATCTTTAAAGAACGTTTGAAGAAAAAAACAGTGCAGATATGAAAATCTAATGAAGTATCACACTTGTCACTATAGCAAATCAATCTATTCTTTGCCAGTAACACGTATAGGATAAGGGTCATATTTTAGAAAGAGTTGTGTTAAAGATCTAAGGATTACAACATGATTTTGTCATTGCTCTAAGTTCTGAAAATTAATAAGGATGCATGGTGAAAGCATGTTAAGCAGAAATGGGAGTACTTTGTAATTTATTAAAAAAATGTGCACTCTTTCCACCAGTAAAACAAGTGAAAGACTTCAGAAACATGTGAATATACTTAATTAGAAGGAAGATAGTAACCCACGACTTAATATACTTCCTTTCATAACGATGAAGCCATTGCTTCCTTCTTTCATTACCACCTGACTTAATGACATTATCAAATTGCTTCTGTGACCCAGCTGGCCACAATCACCTTAAGAAGCCTCTTCCTGAAGCTACAAAATGTTTTGGGGGGAGAAGAAACAAGATTTTGTAGGGAAACCAAAGGTTTTCTGCAATTTGCTGTGTATGATTAGAATTTCAGCTTCTATTTTAGTTTTATGTTGTTTATGTTAATCAACAAATAAAAGGTATGTTACACTAAAGGATTAAATTATTAACATCGATAAACATAACATTTTTAAGGGAGCGGGAGGCCTCAAAATTATCTTCTCTACCAAACCAGCACTAAAATCTTTATTGTATTGCCTGAGTCTTCTTTGCTGCCTTATTGAAAAAAGATCAATCCCTTGCCACAAATCAGGTGCTGATTTCTGCTTCCACTGCTGTGTAGTAATTTAGCTTTAGCTAATCCCTATGCCTCCAAAACCTACAATTCTTTTTTGATAGCTTCTAAATACTGGGGTTATAATCAGCAAGAATGTATCTCAAACATTTAGCAAGTGATCTGGGGTCAAACTAACAAAGGGCAAGATCAAATATTCTGAATTAATTTTCTACAGGATCCTTGTAATAAAATATTAACGAAGGCCACCATATACAAGACAATGCATATTGTTGTATTAATGTCATATTTTTTACTTCTTTTGCTATCACTATCTCTGTATTTCAAAGCCTATATTCTTTATATATTACAACATGTATTTACAATACTATGGAACAAATTCTGAAGTTGCCTTATAAACCTTGGCCCAAGTGCATAAATCCCTTCCAAAGATTTATTACTGATTTCTTATTTTGCAAGAATTATAAGCCTTTCCAGTTGATTCTGAATGGTACAAAATTCCAATCTTCATAAATTCAGATGAAATTTGAGTGTAGTAATATAATAAAAATAGCAATAGCAAGACACAAATAGCAGCAAAAATTGTACATAGCAACGCAATAAAACAGCAAAACACCAATCTTAATATAAAATATCTAATTATACACAAATACATATATTAATTTAAAGATAGCAATATCAATAGGAGCAATAAAATAAATAATGGGTAAAAAGAAAAAAATATTTTTAAAAAGAAATACCATAATCAATGGATTAAAATATCATTCCTAATAATATAATTCCAGTCCTGGTGGTTTAATGGTACAGTCTCATTTTAATGGGTCTTCTGAAAACCAGGAGGGAAGGCACCATTTTAATGTCAGGAGGCAAGCTACTGCAAAGAAAGAGGCTGCAGCTGAAAAGGTTTCAAAAGTCCCTGTAGTGACATTCCCTAAGACAGGGGTGTCAAACTCGTGGCCCACTGGCCAGATGCATCACATGCTGGCCACCCGCAGTCCCGGTTTAACGAAGGGGAAAAAGTTGCAATACGTCAGATGACGACATGAGTTTGACACCCTTGCCCTAAGAGGAAGGGGCCTGGGTTGAGCCATCCTTAATCTTTACAGGTAGGCGGGAAAGGAGAAAGTAGTTCCCCAAATGTCTACACCAGTGTTTTTCAACCTTGACAACTTTGAGATGTGTGAACCTCAATTCCCAGAACTCATACTGGCTGGAGAATTCTGGGAATTGAAGTCCACACATCTTGGAAGTTCTCAAGGTTGAGAAATATTATTCAGCGTTTTAAAGGGGATAGCAAGCACCTTGAATTACACCTGGAACCACACTGGCAAGAATAGCTACATAAAGTGCTGCATTCTAGAACACTTTCTCTCCCCTCCTCTCCTCAAATCCTAACCTTTCCTACTGCCTCTATTGGTTTTTTGCTTCAGATTGGTAGGTAAGGAATTGATCTATTAAAATGTAATCGTTCAGGACTTAAATTTTTAAAGAACTGGAGTGGATGGATGGACAAATGACCTAGGCGAAAAAGTGATTGGTAACAGAGAACACACATTACATGAACAGACCAAATGTAATAAGGTAAGTTTGGGTAAAAATAAAAACCACATGCATGTAAGTGTTTCCCAATATGTATTTTTATCCTGAAAAATGTGCAAATTCAGCACCCGCTGTAAATGAATCTTTCCCCAGGCCTTACCATTGGGAAACTCAGTTTCTGAGTGATCTCTTTATAGTCTTCGTTCCGTTCTTTTATCTGAGACTGACCAGCTGTCAAGTGGCTACACACAAAGCATAAGCTGGAGCTATGAAATTGGAAACGGATAGCAACTGCTCCTTTGTTTCCAGCTTTTCCTCTCATTCCAGTCTTCACTGTGTCCACTGCTATGTCCCTGGGCAGAAGATGATAAAACCCAAAGCAAAATAAATAAATAAATAAATAGACCTTTAGGAAGAATTTGAAAATTCTGAACAAGTGATTTGCTTTAGTTCTTGGTTCTTTCTAAAGAAAGCATTCCCATTCATGGATGGAATGTGGATTCATTGGAGATTCCTGATGGAAGAAAGAATGGAATTTTTCTTATTTCCAATTTTCTTTGATGCAAAGATGATCAAACTATGCAGGCTTCATTTTGCCTCTGGTTTCATCCCCCGATTACAGCAGTCCGACCAAAATAATGCTGATATTCAACAATGTGATCTGTCTTTCTGCAAAACTAAGGGGTTAAAACAAGCACCACATCCTTTAAAGTCCTCTAATTGCCCCCAGAAGGACCACAAAGGTTGGTTGTGCCCAGCACAGCAATGCTGTTGACAAAAAAATATATACAATACAGATATTGGAGGCATCATCTCCTCCTTCCAGCAAAAAACCAGCAAAATCCCACTGAGATAAGCCAATCACTAGAGTGCATGAAAACATCAAAGATCACTCCAGTTGTTCTTTGTGCAATTAAATATCCCAGGGAGTTGCTCTTCCCCTTCCCTCCGCCCCCCCAAAAAACCCTACTGGAGATGTCAACAAACATCTGGTCATTCACATTTACGGGACAGCTATCTGCAGCAGACATTCCTTGTTACATTTGAGAGTTTCAGTTCATGTGGACTCATACGCATGGAGAGCCAAAATCCCAACTGCAGACAATGGTGTTATATGGTCAAAAAACATTCCCCCCCTACCAAATAGCAATTATTAACTTGATAGAAGAGTGGGAAAACAATTCATAAATAAAGTACACAAGCCGCATTTTTCCTGTTCATGCCTACTTTTTGGAATATGGCTGCTGATGCATCAGTTCAATCCTCAAACTAAAGCTGGCACATCCTGTAATTCATTTATTATCTAGCAATAAGGCTAAAATTCTTACTAGTGGAGGTTTCTCAAGGAAAGTGGATATGAGATATTAGCCACAGATCCTAATTAATGAAAATTTTCTGTTTAGCATCTTAGATTATGCTTTGAACAGAGATATGCACTCTTCAGATTTTAAGTGGGAAGGTGCTTCAGATCTGGCCAGGAAACATTCACTCTGTTTTGATGGTGATTCCTCAGTTCATCCAGTAGTTTTGAGACTCCAAGAAAATATACACTTCATTTAAGGGTGTATTAAGGAGATGATGAAAAGCCACACGTGATTGTCAAATGCTGGTACTTCGTCCTTAACTCAAACCCTTATTTTCCTGGGCAAAACTTCTTTTAAGAATTACCAACAGGTAAGGAGAATCTGCTCATGGCAGATCTAAAGGGCTTTTCCTATTTTGGATCAGAATATCATACACATCTAGTTTGGCATAACAATATTTTGAAGGTTATAAACGCCGCCAGAACTTGAGAGAAACAACTGGATGCCTTTCTTTAGTCTGCTGATATCAATCTAAGCAGGCAGCTATTTTCAAGGAATATGCCATTACACTTGCTCTGAAATACAATTTTGTAATGGAGGGCACAGTGCATTGCAATAAAGATCTCAAAACCCACTTGTTTTATTATGTGAATTATTCAAGCAGAATGCAATTCAAAGAGAGCATTTTATTGAGCACAGTTCCTATGCATGTTCCTCCTTCTTTTTGGCATGCATTGTAGCTTTCTATTGCCCAGCAACTGTATATTTTGGACAGTGTGTGTGTGTGTGTGTGTGTGTATCTTAAACTGATAAAAACATTTTTAAAAAATTGAATAGCATAGAATAAAATGAAAGTAATTCAACCAGCAGAATATAAAACAGCCAAAATATTTAAAAAATATTTTATGAAATAACTTGTTTGAATCCTAAAATAATTTTCTGAATAAAAAAATCACCTAGTACCAAACAGATAACAGCAATGATAATATTAAGCATGTACAAGTGCTTCTTTCCTATTCCACCTGACATCTGCGTTTTGCTGTGTCTTTGATGAATGATGGATGAGAGGAAAAATGCATAAGGAATACTGCAAGTGCTGTGCCTAAGTGTGGTTCACACATGACATGAACACAATCACCATTATCATAGGAAATGGTTTGGTCTAATTTTTATGGAGAAACAGTGCATCGGTCTCCTAGCAAGACATATATACTCAGGAACAGATGCAAGAGTAGGCAAAAATCAAAAGCCATTACTTGTTTTCATCTCTGAACATCTGGCTGTCTTCCAAGCACAATTAATATTTGAAGTGCTAACTATATGAAGAAATGGGGGGGGGAGGGGCAAACTATAATTCATCTCAGGAATACAGAAAATTCATTTTGAAAAACAAAGTAATTGTCCCAATTCACCCTGGTGAGGAGAACCAACGAAACCAAATACATAACTTCAATTTTCCTCTAGGCCAGGGGTGTCAAACTCTGTTTCATTGAGGGCCGCATCCAGGTTCTGTTTGACCTCAAGGGCCGGGTGGGTGTGGCTGGGGTGGGCATGGGCGTGGCCAACTTGACATCACTTGTGTCGGGGGCACCCCTCTCAGGCTCCATTTTTGGTTGCAACAGTCTCTTGCAGTGCTCTGCCAGTGAAACGGAGCTCGGGAAGGCTGCACACGGCTCTCCCAAGCTCCTTTTTTACTGGCAGAGCGCTGCGGGAGGCTGTCGCAGCCAAAAATGGAATTCAGGAGGGGTGCGAGTGACATTGAGCTAGCATGAGTGACGTCAAGCTGGCCAAGGCACCTTGAGCCAGTCCTTTGCTGTTTCCAGGACAGCCCCACACAGGCCCCCTGCTCTAGGTTATATAAATCAGAATTAGAAATAAACACAGTTGTTCCTTATTATTTCCATAAAAGAAAATCTACAATCTCCTCACAAAGTTGTCACGTAAAAATAGAAGCAAGAAGAACTACCTTATATAGGGAACATGGAAAGGTCTTACAAAAATGAAGAGGCAAACACCCACAAGCTGTGCTGAGGTCAACAGAATATATCGATGTGTCCTTGAAAGAGCCTTCTGTATCTGTTCTCCCCATGTCTTCCTATTGGTTGTGCTAAAAAAAATAATAGATATATGTTTTCTAAACATACTGTTTCATCAAAGAATTTAACAAAATTCCATGAAATGTTCTATGGATTTGAGCAAAATGCTTTTTAGTCCTAACTATGGACTAAATTAGTAGGCCATTGTTCAATTATGTGTATTACATATACATATTACACTTTAGAATTTATATGATGAAGCTAAATTAACATTGAACCTAAATTCTGCCTCCCATGTCAGCAATCTTGACGAAAGCCACTAAAGATTGTTTCTCTTTCTTTCTCAGCAGTCCTGTTGAGCATAATTGCTTTTTCTATGGCCATGAGCTGAAAGAAAGCTCTTTATAACTACATGTTGCAAGTGAGATATGTGGGTACCTGAGCATGATATGCAGTGTTGGCATACAAGCACACTCCTAGCCATTGACCCATTACCAAGCAATTGATGTAGTCTTTGTGGTCACAATTGTCAGTTCTAATGTGTTCATGTATGAGTAAACATCAACTGTAAACATATATGAATAAACATCAACATTCATATATGAGTAAACATCAACTGATGACTTTCAGCTGAATATGTATATTATTTCCACTGAAATGTATTGCACTTGTATCAGATGATACAAGTTTATTGTGAAGGTCTTTGCAGATACACAAGTCATTATTTGATTCTACAGTCAATAATTAGCAATAGCAATAGTACTTAGACTTATATACTACTTCATAGTACTTCATAGTGGTTTCCAAAGTCAGTATACTGCCCCAAACAATCTGGGTCCTCATTTTAGTGACCTTGGAAAGATGGAAGGCTAAGTCAGTCAGGATCAAACTCCTGGCAGTGGGCAGAGTTTGCCTGCAATACTTCATTCTAACCACTGGGCCATCACGGTTAATGTATGCATGTATGAATCAGACTCTAGAGATTTGTAATAGTTTTATTTATTATAGTTATATAAAACCACTGAAGAGTATTGTACCCTGGCTAGTTTATAGCATGTCATGTTAAAATACATTTTAATGACAGAGCATCAAGTAACTATTTGGACTACAAAAATATCTGGTATGAAAGTATCTATACAAAGAAAGATAATTAACAAATACTGAACAAATTCATTTTAGGAAATTAAAAATACTTTTGAAAATAATAAAATTTATGATAGCTCTGAAATTACCACGAATAAGAAATTCAATGAGCATCTCACACAGAACTTGAGACGCAGCAGTTCAAAAAAATCAATTTCAACCTACCTCGCATTCACAATATTGCCAGCATTTAATTCTACCATTTCTTCAAATCCTACAGCAAATATGTCAACGGGACAATGATCATCTGTTGTGATGGGGAGGGAAAAACCAAACATATGAACTTAATCTAATCATTCCATTTCAGGAAAGGAGATAAACACAATAATTCAGCCTACCTTCCCAAATGCACATAATTAGTTCCTACTAGAAGTATCTAAAAAACTTTGTTACTCTTACAATGGAACTGGGCAGTCCCAAGTGACATCCTCATATATTCACACAAATACAAATACATACATATACAGTAAACATATTTTTGTCATATCACCTGTAGGACTTTTTATTACCTTGAAACTCTGAAACTCCACAGAGCTTAGGGGAATCAAGTAACCAATCTGTTAATTCGCTGGTACCAAGGATATTACTCTTAAACTGCTTGCCTCCATTTACATTCCAGGTCCCCATGGCAACACGAATTCTCTTGAAGTTCGTGAATTCAAATTGACGCTCTGACATGATGTTCAAAGTGCTTGGTGTCACTAATGGAGATGAGGAAAAAGAGGAAGGAAAGATATTTTTTCCCTTAAACTATGAACCATGGCACTGATTGCAAATTATCTCTTGATAATTATTTTGCTGTCATGCTTCCAAGTATTTCCTTTATAAGCACTTTCTAAATGCAGGAGAAGCATGTTAAATTATATTGAAGCC
>AZIM01002747.1:122671-138073 GCA_000516915.1 Ophiophagus hannah | reverse complement strand
TTAACAAATGTCTCACTTAGCAACAAATTTGGGTCTCAATTGTGGTTGTAAGTCAGGGACTGCCTGTACTTAAGTTTCTGTAACATGGCACCATAAAAAAATTTGGATTCACCGTGTTCTGATCTCATTGGGATTTAGTTAACTATCCTTTAGCATTCTCCACATGAATTAGTCCAACAATCATAATTGTAGGGGGTAATAACCCAATATTTTGGAAAGGGCAGGTTGGGAAAGCCTAGTTAATACTTATGATGCAGCTGCATTGCAGTCTGTTTATTCTGTTCATGGCCTGAATATTTATCATCTTCATTGCAGGTTGGGAGGCAGAGAAATAAATTAAAATAAAACCGTATTTTGTTCCCAGAAGCATTAAGACAGTGTAGGTAATAAAATCTATTTCTCATGTAATAAATTATTATTGTAGAATATTTGAGGCATCCAGTGCTACTTTGAAAAAAATACCAGCCAAGAAACCACAGAATTTGGCAGAAATCCCAATAGACTGGTAGAATGCAAAATATGCTCCTATCATAAAAATTACTGATGGAATATTCTATCAGCAGAGTTAATTCAAAAACCAATCAGTGAAAAGGAGACATTATGGACAGGATAATAGGCAGAGAAATAATAGTCTTATATTGTAATATATATATCAGTAATCACTTCAACCTACATCTGTCACCTCTGCTTTTCAATGTTGTTTTACAACAGCTCAGACCAGGAGCTAAGGATCTTCTTCCCAAATGATTTTGATGGGAAGACTGAATCAAAAATATTGTTTTCTATGTCTCCATAACTGAATGTGTAACTAGAACAACTCAATGTGGTATTGCCACAAGTATATTAAATGGATCACAAGTACAAGTAGAACGTAACTAAAGTAGTCTCTCTGGCTTCATATGTGCTCACATATGGGAAAATGGTGTTTGAAAACTACCCCTTCCCCCAAAAGGCCATTTAATATGTTCCCTCCATGTCTCCTTTATTTGGCTTTGGCTGGACCATAGTGCATAATAGGGCTATGACTAACAGGTGTGACATGAGTAGGAAATTTCTCCACCCATTCACAAAGCCATATGCTTGTTTGTTTAGTGCTGTTATTTCAAAGATTCCTACCCTGCCCTTACCCCTTACAGCAGGGGTGCTAATGTTAAATTGCTATGGTATTTCTTCTCACTAGCAATATGATCAGACTCATTGCAAACTTACAATGGCTAAGATCAAAAATACGTTCAAGAGAAAATCACTGTGTACATAAAGGCTGCTTCTAAGAGATGAAGAGGCGAGCAGCAGCAGTAGCAGCTTGTGTTTGCCACTGGATTTGTTCCTTTGCTAACTGCCTACATATCTTTGACTATTTACAGGCCTCAGTTCTTCATAGTTTACTTGGGAACAATTGCAGCACTACCAGCCCAGCATGAGTCATTCTTCCAAGCATGCTATCCACTTCTGCAGCTGTATTAACTGTTAACTTCACAGAGGAATCACAATGATTGCCTCTAAACGATGCAAGTGAGAAAAGCAGTGGGGAGAAAGATACTTGCCTTGGTACTGCACAGATCTGTTCTCCCCAACTTTGTTTTTAAAAGACCATTTAAAATGTTAAAAACGGGAAAACAGCATGTTGCTTACACTGCTGAGATTTCCCAAAAGGCCACTAGGTTCTATAAATAAAAAGGGGTTTAAAAAAGGAAGAATGTGGATATAGCCAAATGCTTTGCAGTTTCCTGCCCAGTAAAACGACAAATTTAATCTGGGGTGACAGAAAATCCTCTTGTGGGCTAGGCGGAAAGGTAATACGTGACATCAATTCCCCATCTGATCCACATCACACTCATGTCAGAAGAACAGAGGCGCTTCTGGGTTGAAACGATTAGCCAGTGACATCTCCATTGCCCAGTTGGGGACTCTTTTCTTGTCCCTGGTAGGAGCTGGAGTGAAGGATGAGAACTCACCCCACTCCATGGCAGCACTCAGTCTTGAACACGCACTTGCTAATTTCCAACCCAGCATCTTAACCACACAAGGCACTGTACCCCATCTGGTAAGCATTTATCTCCCCCTATCCCACTCCATTCCACCTTCTATTTCAGGTGTCATGTCTGAAACATAGACACAGCAGCAGAAGCTTAGCTGGGTGAAAGAGGATGTATTTCACATGCTGGAGGATCCTATTTTTAATCCAAGTAACCATCGAGAGAGCCCACCTTAGCTGAAAACAGGGCTGCATGGAACAACCCCCTTCCCAAAACTACCTGATTAGTTGATCATGCTGAATATTTGTAGGAGATGACAAGGGACAATGTGGGGTCAAACACGTAATCAGCGCCCCATTCCCATGAATTCTGTTGACTGTTATCTAGCACCAATTTGCCTTGACCGTTAGCAGATCAGATTCTTGTGTATAGGTAGAACGTAATAAACTTCTAGTACTTTGAACTCAGCTCCAGTTCCTGGTTACCTGCGCCTCACATTACCATCACAGCAGAATTCACTGTTCTTTCCTCTTTTCGCCTCATCTTCAAATGTCTCCCTGCACCTTGGAGCAATCTCACTTGGGTGTCTTCATGACCCACCCCTCCATAATACACAGAATTGAAGTGAACAGTAAATGAAGGAGTCACTTACAACCAGTGGTATGCCAGAGCCAGCTTGAGAAAATAGAATTGAGACATAAGACTTAAGGCATGGTGCAGGGGAAGTGGCAGAGACGGTTGCTAAACATTTATCAACATGCCACTCCTCACAACCCATTATGTTCCTTGTCTCAACATACAGGAATTTTTACAAAATCCTTTACAGAGCTTAACTCCAGTACATTCGTACATCTTACGTTTCTTTTTTCTCTGATAAGCATTATTGGAAAAGCAACAGCATATTGCTGGGGGTTTTTTTCCTAAGAAAAGAAAATCCACGGATACAACCTGTCATCCTCTGCTTTCAGTGGGATTATTTTTCTGAGAAACAGGGATCAACTTCAGATAAACGATTCAGTCATACTCACAATTACTTATCACCCAATTGCTTTCCGTAGGCTGTCAAAAAAGCATTTATATACATTTTATCAATTTGGGAATACTCAAACTTATTTGTAAAAGGAAAACTTTTATCTCTGATTTTTCCAGGCTGAGTGCTGGCTATCTAATATGAAGATATGCCTTACTTTCATTAGAAAGAAACCTCTGAACCAAGACAAAATTAGCAAAAGGGCTTTGATCTTTGTTTTTACCTTGAAAGCTCTACTGAGAACTTCTTCTCCCCCTTTGCTTCTCAGCAAATTAACGATCACTTGTTTGCCGTATTGTTCCTTCAGAAGCATCATATGCCTATAAAAGCAGGAATAGGTTGCTTTGATTTCATAAATTCATAAAGCTACCTAGAATTCTTCTTAAAATACAAGTGACCAAAGTCAATTATGGCTTCTAACCACACAAGGTTTTTTTCAGAATAGCGACTATAGAACTTGATTCCTTTCTACAGTTTATGTTTTACTCCAGATGAATAAATGTTCCATATTTTAATAATCAACCACTACTACTTACACACAACCATTTTAATAATTTACCTGGATTGGTTACTTGTTGGGAGTTTAAATAATTGAGATTATATAACTAAACAAATTGTGATTAGTTTATCAGGACACCTGGTTCATTATAATAGAGTCAGTGCATTGTTTCAGGGGGAAAATCAAGGTACCTGAAGAGCATCTTGAGTATAAAGATGCTTCTCTCAGGCATAACATTACAATTTTATTCTAGTTTTCCAGTTTTACTAGAAAATTGATTCTTTCCTTGACTTGGGTATTCAAGACTATTTCAAATATTGCATGAAATGTTAAAACATCTAACAGTGCAAATTGCTCAGTACAGTAAGAATCAGTACAGTAATGACGCTGCATGAAATTAATCTGATTCAATGATTTTAGAAAACAATTCTTTTGCTTGCCACTGTTAATACCCCAGAGACTAGGATCAACCTGTGTTCCATCAGAGTCAGCAGGAGTCTTCCTCCTGTAAGCTTTACAGCTGTCATCTTTTTTAATTGCTTTCTCCTCAGGCAATTAAGGACTACTAAAAAGGTGAGGGCATTTAATCATTCAAAACCAAATAATGACTTTGTCGGAGCTTCCATAGGAGCACCATAGGAGTGTGAGTCCTGCAAAATCACACCACTCTTCATTATTCATCAGAATAGGATGGACTGTTTTCAAAAATTCCCCATCACCGCATTTACAAGTTAAAAAAGCTATTGCTACCCCTAAACTTCAAAAGACAAGAGCATTTGACAAGAGCAATGAGATGTAAACTCCCATTTCAGATTACCCTCCATCTAGATAAAATAAACCCATCCAGATTATGTCCTGTCCTAAGATTTGGCTGCACATGTTAGAACAATCATATAATGTTCTTGGTTGTACAGTTTTGAGTAGTTCAATATCCAAACAACTCAGCATTAGTATTGAAGTCTCATCAAACTATAGTTCTAGAGTCTATCAGGATCCCTCACTAGGTACCTCTACTCAAATACTCCAACTGATGGAAAACTTATAGATTTCTACTGCAGGGGTGTCAAATTTGCAGCCTGTGGGCCACATGCATCATGTGCTGGCCACGCCCATGCCCAGTTTAGCGAAGGGGAAAAAAGTTGCACAATGTCACATAACGACATGAGTTTGACACCCCTGTTCTACTGTATACTCTCTGGCCAAATTTTCCCCTCCTACAATCTCTCTTGTGAATTAAAAAATAGTATCAACAACATGACATTCTCCTAAACAAAAGTTACTCCTTGCCATCTGTTATGGGTAACAGAATGTCACCCTGTTAGTTTGGAGCTACATGAATGAAAAAAGGTTGTTTTTTAAAAAATAATAGTACCATATGTTTATCGTATTTTGTTTATTTGTTTTGAATCCCATGTGCCATTCAGGAGCTCAATGGAGCATGCATAATGCTCTTTCCTCCCATTTTCTCCCATAACAATCACTTAGTGAGGTAGATTTGGCTAAGAAAGAGAAACTGCCCAAAGATACCCAGGCATCTGAAGGCACTCAGAACATTAACAGTTTTGTTCAAAAATATACACATATCTTTCAACACTTCTTCCTTCTCAGATGCAGTCCTAAATGACAAACGAGAATATTCATGCAAAAGAGAGAAATGGATTTGAAAATCAGAAGACATGGCTGTACACAAAGATTCTGGAACATCTACAATAAAAGTTATAATATCAAGTTCTAGGCCTGCATGTTATCAGCAATATTGCAATTATTAAACCTACTTATCAAAAGCAGGAGCGTTTGCTTCCAGGCCTCTGGTAAGCTTCAGATGATGGGAACCAACCTAAGAAGATAACAATAACAATAATAGGAAGTGATACTTTTAACATGAATCACTAGATGTCTCCCTTCTTCATTTAGATAAAAGTGTTTCTTTATTATAGCCTAGCAACCATCTTGGCATCCACAAATGATGCCACAGAACATAGAAGGCAGATGTTATTAAAAAATGGGGATGATAAAAATAGTGATGCGCAATTAATTAATCTGCCCCAAAACTTCCTTCTGTTTTTCAATTTCCTTATAAGATTAAAATTGCTTGCCTCGCTAATATATTTTGAAATTTTTATTATACTAATTAACAAAAGTATAAATGCATATGATTATGATCACATTTACAACATAACTACTTATAAAGGTAACTAATGTCCTCCCCATTTCTGTATTCCTGAATCAATCCAAACTCAAATATGCACATGTACAAATCTATTTCATGTAAAAGACTACATCACTACTACAGTCCCTCCAAAAAGAATGGAAACTCTTGCCCTATTTAGAGTTTAAGGCCAGAAATGTTGACATGGTAAATGTAAAGGAGACTTTCAGTTTAACAGTAAACATTACTTTAGACATTCATGATTTATGCTTATTACCTGCAATCCAGGTTGCTCCCAGAATAATGGAACTGAACCTCTGATCTGAACAAAGGAAGAAACATCCATGTCCAAATAGATAGTCTGAAAAGATTTTAAAAAATAGCATATATTTAGATTAATGCAATTAATAGTGCTCATTTAATATCTGCTGATTTAGCAACCATTTGAAATTAGGACAGGTGTCCACTGAATGAGATTACTTACAAGCGGTTTTAGTAGTTGTGGCTGTTACACATCCCCATGATCTTGTGATTGTGATTTGGGTGCTTGGTGACCAAGTTGCAATTACAACACTGCAGTACCCCACTGAAATGTGACTTCTATTTGCAACCTTCACTATTATCTTTCAATGAAGTTAATGGAGAAACTGTAAGGAAGTGGCATACATTGATGGTGGGACACAGTAATTGTGTGTGATTTGACTAATAATAGCAGCTGGGAACTCTTGAAACTGCTGTCCTAAGTCAGAATGGTCATGTGCTGTCATGCCTACATCACTTACTGATGGAGTTCCTGGTTTTAATTACCATCAGTAAGAGTAGAGTGCCTATATTAAATTGTTTTAAACATTGACTAGAGGTCAATTTATCTGGATTATTAGATATTTTTAAATTCACAAAATAACAATAAATATAACATTAATATAACACTACTATAAGCAGCTTAAAATGCTGAAAAGACTTAGAAAATGTATTATTTAAAAATATTTTTTAAAACACATTTGGCTCTAACTATTCAATACACTATTTTCATAGCTTCAGTTCTACTTATACAATAATGATATGTACTCACTTCATATAAAATGTTTTGCTTAATAAATTATAGACTAGAAAATGTGAGCCAACCTATAGGTATATCACATTTTCAAGGTGTCATTGTTTATATTTGGTTTCTTTTGAATGTATACTTGGTATCTAACAACAATCTGTATAGAACTCTTCCTTTGAGATATAGTAGCCAGAACTGTGCAGGATATTTTAAGTATGATTTTGCCATAAAATTAAATACATACATCATGCTCTCATTTCTTTCTTAATAATCCTAGTTGGAGTTTGCCTTGTTTTACACAGTCTTTTTCAGTCTATTCACCACAACCTCAAACTACCTTTTCCAAAATGATAATGTGATTTTTATCTAATACATAATACTTTATATCACTTCACGCTGGACTATATTATTTATGTATTAGCTCATTCAATTTGTATGTTCTCCCATCTCAACAAAATTCAGAGTAAATAAAAACACAATAATACAAACATTAAAACATATGACAGCCAAGAATACGTCATAATCTTAACTGCTAATCAAGAAACAAGTCCCTGCATATACTTAGGGCCCAAGCTTGATCTTTAGTTAATCAATTAAGACTAATCAACCTTAATTAAGAAATTAGTCTATGTCTCATTTTCTAGTTTGGAGAAGACATTTGGATTTTTGCATACATTTTGGATTTTTTTAAAAAAGTAATTACACACAAAGCTACATAGACCTTTCCCAGGATGCTGTTTTTATCTGCAATGTTTCGTTTTTCCCTGTCACTGCCAATTCTTACTATAAAAAAATATTACCCACTCTTAATAACATTAAGTCTGGCCTGTTCTGGAGCAAAAGAGAAAAACAGAATGTTCTAAGAAGAAACAAAACATTCCCAGAAAAAAACTATTTCATCCTTATGTCCCTTGCCTGTATCAGCTGATCTCTAAAAGCTAAGTAGGATCAAAAATGGTTAGTAGCTGGATGGGAACCATCAAGAATCTCAGGACTGTAGGTTAGATAGACAAGTCAAGCATATGTCCCAGAAGACGACAATATCAAGTTATTTCCATATGATTGCCAAACAAATTACACTGATTTGAAGAGAATGATTACCGGTATTTTTATACAACTCAGATTATTCCTGCTGGTTCTAATACAGCTGTATCAAAGGCCATTTTGAATGAGGAATTAAGCTGGGTTGGATACAACTTTTAATTTGATTCCTGCTGCAAAATTCCTTCTCCCTACTTTTCACTCTGTACACTGCTTTGTTCAAGTCCCAGCACCAGCATTTCTTTGGATTCTGTTTTTGTAGCAAATGAGCTAAAAGATCAACAGCTGACTTTAGTTTAGAAAGCAAAGGGACTTCAAATTGTTTTGTTTTTCTTTGCTTATGCAGTGAGTCATCAGAAGAGAGGGGAGGGAGGGAGGGAAGGGAGAGTAGCTCAGTGGGAAACAAAGGAAGACCATTTATTCATAGAAGAGCTTCCAGGATATAAAGCTAATTGTTTATCTCCTTCTTTAAACCAGAGGAAACCATGCAGTGTAAAGGGGCCAGGATATCTAGAATCCTGGGGTATAATTAATTTATGAATGAGCAGATGACATGCTAAAGTATTTTTTCCACTGTAGTGGAAGCAGTCCAGTTATTGCTTCATTGCTAATTATCTACTAGTCAACTAACGAAGTAAAATCATTTTCTCTGCAGCCCAAATATTTTATGTTCCAAACATAACTGGGCTCCAGCCCATTCTTAAGTTTTATCCCATTTTTATATATGTATTATTATAAAGAAGTGAGAGGCACCAATGTTAAGTAGGTGATTCTCAATGGCTTGTATCACCTCAAATCTGTTATTAAGGATACAGGAAATACTCAAGTTATAACAACAATTGGGAATGGAATTTTCATTTCTAAGCAATGTGGTTGTAAAATATAATGCCACATGACAGCATTACTTAGCAACAGCTGTTGTAACCCAAAGACCACCCAGGTCAAGATCCCACATGATCATGACTTGTGACTTACTGACAGCTTCCCCTTTGACTTTGCTTGGGTGAAACTGGTAGGAGATATTGGAATTTGTAATTATATGACCACAGGGACGCCACATATGTTACAACTTTTAGAACAAGTCATAAGCACCAATTGTCTAATGCCCAACATATTTTACGGAAGTCTAAGCTATTCCTATCATTTGTAACTGCTTAGGCAACCAAGTAAGATATAATTGAAGAGGTTTCACCCAAGGCCTACAAATGAGATTCTCAGAGGGAAATGGAGCACTGGTGGTATTCTACCGGTTTGGCCTGGTTCTGACATACCGGTAGCAACGAAGATCAGTGGAGACTGAACCGGTTTTTTCTGAGAAGCTGCTATTGGGCTGCCCGCCTGCCCGCCCAGGCTCCCATACTGACCTTTATTCCCTGCTTTTGAAGCGCAGCTGCTTTGCGCGGCACAGCAGATTGCCGTGCATCAGCTGCTGAAGCGACAGGGAGAGTGCAGGATTGCAGGAGGNTTGCGTGGCACAGCAGATTGCCGTGCATCAGCTGCTGAAGCGACAGGGAGAGTGCAGGATTGCAGGAGGTGAGTCAGAAAGCCTCTGCGCCTGGGCAAAGTGCGCATTTGGCGCGTGCACATGCATGTGTGTGCGCGTGCGCAAAGTGTGCCCATCAAGCCACACCCACCGAACCGGTGGTAAACTATTTTGAAACACACCACTGAAATGGAGGGACACCAATAGTTTTGGCTAGTGCTATGTATCAGAAGGAGCAAAAAATCAGAAAAATTCTGAAGACCCCGTGCTTCCCTTCTGTCTCTTGCTGCTTTAGAAAATACCTCATTTCACACTTAATTATTTAGTGACATGGATCTTCTCCTGCCCCTTACCTGCTCCGTCTCAACAAAGTTAGAAACATGACCATCATCATTGACTCCTCGTATGTGAAACCGGGCACCAGCTCGCTCACAACTAATCCGGGAGATGAGGCAGGCTTTTGCCTTCTTGTGAGAGGCGTAAAGAGTACGAATGTCCACCACACCACAAATCACTTTTAGCAGCCAGTCTGAACAGTTCACCTGATAGTGTTTAAAAGGGACATGCAATAGCTGGTTCCTGTAAGCAGGACAAAAAGAAAGATCATGTATGTACAATACACATATGTATACATTTTATATTTATAACTGTCTATATCCAAATCTAGATCTATCTCTTTAGCAAAGTTTAGTTTTCGTATGTTTTTCCTTGTGCAGTTTACAAATTTTTAAAGCCCTAGTACATAAGGTAAGAAATGATTTCATAACCAGGCCAAAAAAAACCAACACTGCAGGTAAACAGAGATAGCTAGAAATAGAATAGAATAGAATTCTTCTATTCTAGTCACAAAAGGAAGTAAGTTTAACTGCATGATTTTAAAGTTTTGGTTATGACCTGAACTTTTACAAGTGTTTGTTGTTCACTGTTTTTCTGTAATAAAAACTGAGAATAAAATATTTTATTTACTTATTAGTTATAGTTTACTTCTCCCCACCCCACCCCAGGAGCTATAATTATTCTCTTTAAAATCTTCCCCACAATAACTCTTTCAGATAAGCTGAGCTATAAGAGAGAATTTCCAAGGCTGAGAGAAGACTGGAAGCTGATTCTCACCACTGTGAAGTTAGAACCATTAAACCACATCGTATTATCTTATGAATGCCACAAAAACTACCTATACTGTGCAGTAAATCTGTGTAACATGACCCATAAACCTGAATTTAGGACCTACTTAGTGTTCCTGCATCACAAACAGTAGGAAATCTAACACAAGTACATTTGGGCACTTCTGGTCAATAGTTAACTGCTGGTATGTATTCAGTTTGGCATAATTAATGTATTTATTCTACAACTGTTCACATCACCATTTAAAGTAAAAAGTATGGTGAAATAATGCAATGGATTTAACAGTTGTGCATATATGTTTAAACCTGTATATTGCTTCTGTATGAATATATATTTATATGTTTTATTGAAGACTACTGATCATTCAGCGGAATTAATTTATTCATTAGTTTTATATAGGAAGAAGGGCACAGCATTCTGAGAAAGGAGATTCCACCAACCTCTGTCCCAAGGGTCTTCAAACTTGGCAAGTTTAAGACTTGTGGACTTCAACTCCAGAATTCCTGAGCTAACATGACTGGANATGACTGGAGGAGGAATTCTGGAAGTTGAAATCCACAAGTCTTAAAGCTGTCATGTTTGAAGACCACTGCTCTGTCCTAATGAGTCCTATTGTTTTCTCTTAATGCAGTCTGTAGAGACAATATATACCTCATATTTCAACCTCTCTGGTTTAAATCAATAGGACTTCGCTTGGGGTGCAATATACTTGTGGTAACCAAGTCAAGGAAAATTGCCTTTATTAAGCATGTTCAAAATATATTTAAACCTGCTACAAATAATGTGAAATTGTAAGGATGTAAAAATATCCTGCATGGATAAGAGTAAAGATTCATCTTGCCTAGCAACTCTGGGCAGCTTCACTATTAAAAAGAACATTATATACAAACAACAATTATCTGAGAGACAATATAACATCCTGCTGCATCAACCCATTTCAAAGAGACCCATCCAAACATCTTAAATTGAGGCTTGGTCAAAACTCCCAAGTTTGGTACTAACCAGAAAAATGAATTTCCAGTTTGATAGCTATCATCATCTTTCTTCTGGGCTCGGATAGTGAGATCAAAGTTTGATCCTGAATTTGGCCAAGAAAAATAGAAGACCCCAGAATTCAGAAGTTTCTTCAAGGCAGAAACACGATCTTCTTCCTTAGTTTCTTCTTGGAGAGCACAAAATTCAGTTGCTGTGATCTTGTAAACTTCAGTATCAAGGATTTTTCCCACTGATGTACAGCCTGTCACAAGAACCAGGAAATGCAGAGTGGAGTTGCCTGCAAAATCACATATATAATATGGTTATATATGCTTTTTATATTATTGCTTTTGCTGCTCTAGTTTTATCTACAAAGGCAGCCTATATCACATTCTTTCATTACATTTATCAGAAGAACACAATGGGCCTTTGTTGGGATAGTAATCAGAGGCTAAATTTAAAATATTTATCTGTCAGGAAGTTTCTGCAGGTAGGAATTATAGAAAAGCATAATTAAATTTATAAATCTTTGTAAGTAGGACATTTATCTGTAAGTGTAGACATAGTAGATTCTGTCTATTCCAATAACTGGACATTTCTAGGAGGATTGAAAATAAAGCCGAACCAGAATCTTCATGATATAGTGTCATAATAAAATGTAACTTAAAAATCTTTTCAAGACAGCTATTGAAGCCAAAATAAAACCAGAATTTTGGAGAACTAAAAAATCTATTAGAGAAAACAGTTTTGTGCAAGCCTCTCTAATGGAACTATTTTCCAACCAAGTAATTTGCACTGAAAATGTCAATGTTTAATAGCCATATTTCTCATTTTATTTGATACCCTGAGAATAATTCTGAAGCCCCAAGATAGGGATACTATTGTGGAAAATAAATCAAGTCCTCCCTTCACATATTCTTCCTTCTGGGATTTAAAAGCAGATTAAAATAGGCTGCAAAGATCAAAGTGCAAGAGGAAATGAAAAGATATAATCAGGTAAACATTCCTCTTTGTCTGAAACGCAACTTGAAATATGTTTTATCAAATGGGAGGGGTGGAAGATTTCCCCCCAAATGATTATGATTTCCAATCGGTAACCTGCAGAGATCCCTACTTGCTAGAAGGGTGCTTTCACATGCTTTCCTATATAAGAGTTTATAGGTAATCCTCAAATTATCACGGTAAATGAAGCCAGAATTACAATCATCATTTGTACCAGTTGTTAATCGGGTCACCATGGAACCCAGTTTTACAATCTTTTTTGCTGCAGTACTAAGTAAATGTTAGCCTATAAGAGGACAAAATCAGGATAAAGAATGTACTACGCTGGGTTGCCAGATACATGCTTATATTGCTTAAAACAGTGGCAAATAAAGCAGACATTACATCATTATTCTTGAGGCTGCCAATGGCTTCTTTGCCCCACATTCTGAAATAAGAGTTGTAATCTTCATTAACTATGAGCCATAATTAATAAAACCTGTCACATAAAAAGAATGCTTCTGGCAGCTGGCTCTTGGCTAAGAAGGGAGGTTCTTGAGCATTATTTTATATGCAGAGGTCCTATGCTTTTCACAGAAACATGATGGAGTAACATGGAAAAAATACAGATTTCTTCAACATTGCATTAAAATGCTGAGAAAAAGGGTTGCCTTTTTTTAGGCATGGAACATCTGACTATAAAGCTGTGTGTTTCATAATTTCTGGTCAAAGAGTGTTCCTTTACTGCTTGCTAAGTTTTCATTTATTTCCTATCATCTCACTAACAGAAACAAAATATGCACATTTGAGAGTTTGTCAAAACAAAGTCTAGAAGTCTAGAAGCTAATAGCTATATTACAGCAGTGAGACCATCAATGTGGTGATCTCCCCCCATTTTATTGCCACTATAGCAGTAGGTTCCAAAAATAAAAGCTGTAGTAACTTTGGTGAAACAAATCTTATTTTCAAATTTATATTATAACACATGGTAAGATGAATGTTTAAAAAACTGAAATAATGATGCCATACTGTACTGGTAGACCTAGACTAATGACCACAACTGAGCCCCCAAATTTCCATTGCTAAGCATGGCAATTGTTAAGTGAGATCTGTGCCATTTTACAACCATTTTTGCCACAGTTGTTAAGCAAACCAGTGCAGTTGCTAAGGGATTCATGAGATCATTTAGCAAATTTGGGTTCCCCCATTGACTTTGCTTGTTGAGGTCAGCTGGGAAGATCACAAAATATGACAGTAGTGCAACTGTCTTAAATACATGCCTGTTGCCAAGTGCAAATTTAGATCATGTGACCATGGAGATGCTGCAATTGTGTGAAAAACAGTCATAAGTCACTGTTTTCACTGCTAAGTGAATGGTCACTAAATGAATGGTTGTAAGTCGAGGACTACCTGTAATCATTTCTCTTTAACCTAACAATGAACAACATGGACATTTTCATTAGTAATAATGAATCAATGACAGTATTGACAGTTCTTTTTTATCTGATTATTGCACAGTATTAAGTGATTACATACCAGATTTTAACTGCAGTTCACCTAAGCATCCATAAGCATCCATAAGCTTCTCATATTGCCCTTTAATTTCTTCTTTTTCTTCAAATGCTGGGGAAATCACACAGTAAAAGCCATCAATTCTTGCTCCACTCTATGGCAATGTAATAAACCAACTAAAACCAACGTGTTTCTTAGGGTTCTGCAAATCAATAGAAGGGATGCTTGGACTGTGACATTAGGTACATGAAATGCTCTTTGCTTTGCTGACGGTTCTGGATTTGCACATACCAGTTCAGAGGACTGGGGAAAAACTGGTCATGCTCAGCTTTCACCACTTCAAGGAGTGGCATATACCTTGTGATATTAAAACAACAAAAACTCTTCCAAATGAAGCCTATGGTTGGTTGGTTGGTTGGTTATTTATTTATCTGTTGGCTGGCTGGCCTTGCTTGTGCACCTGTGAGTCAATTTTGACTCCTTGGGATTGTCTGGACAAGTCTCTGCATTTTTCTTGGCAATGTTTTCAGAAGTGGTTTGCCATTGTTTTCTCCCTAACACTGAGACAGAATGACTGTCCCAAATTCATCCAACTGGCTCCAGGCCTTAAAGATGGACAAGGAAAAATCATAGTCTCCTGATTTGTAGCCTGGTTGTTTTAACTATTACATCAAAGTGGTTCTTACTTATTTATTACTGATACTTATATGCCACCCAATTCCCCAAAGGCTCTAAGCATCTTATAAATTATATAGAAATAAAATAAAAAGAAGAAAAAGATGAAAAACACACAGCAATTAACTTTCCTTAATATGTAATATCAGCCAAAATGTATAACTTGGTGACTAAGCCATTTGCTGACTAAGCTACATCAAATATACCATTAGCACATAATCAAATAAATCATATTAAGTCTTAGTACAATGTCTAAATTCAGTCTTAAAGTAGCCACCACCCGAAGTTATTTTTGTAGTATAGCTAAAATTTGGGAATTCAAAGAGTGCAGAGTAATTGTGGACAGAGATAAGAGAATGGAATTTAGTTGGAGAATGAAAAGTGTGTACAGAAATATTGAGAACAGTAAGTGACCTTAACAGAGAACAGAGCCATAAATAGAATGATTAATTTTGTTGAACATTAACTAGTCAACATTTCCAGGTGTGAAATTCCACTGGTTGAATTGCTGAATGTTAGTGGTAAATAATAAAATCAGGGAGTCATGCTAGAAAGGCAATAATTGCATTAAAGGATATAAAAAGTTTAAAGATTAACTTCCTTGACTTAAACTCAATTCCGGGAGATGATGTGGAAAATAAAATGGATTAGTTTTGTCAAAGTTTTTTGGGGGGGATATTTTTCTAATTTCCTAGAGCAAGGGTCTTCAAACTTGGCAAGTTTAAGACTTGTGGGCTTTCAATCCNNNTTAAAGCTGTCAAGTTTGAAGACCCCTATCCTAGAGTATTTTTATGGCAGTTGGATTTCCTGAAACTCCCATCAAAGTACCAAGCAGATGAACTCTTTTTATTTATTAAGAGATCAAGTAAGATTATTGTTCTCCTAACAATGAGAACAATTAACCAGTG
>AZIM01002747.1:91836-106409 GCA_000516915.1 Ophiophagus hannah | reverse complement strand
CACCACCGGAATCGGCGCCGTGAGCACCGCATCCCACCTGACGGGGGGGTCGGTCCTGCTGACATCGACCAGACCCCCAAACATTCTGCTGAGTTCCGAGCCCAGAAGGTGGAAACGGAGCCCCTAACCTTTCCCCGGAACACAAACCAACATTCCCCCTTCACAGAGCTCTAATTGCTGACGGCCATCTCCAAGAGCATGCGCAGCATGCGCAGTCTCTTTTACATGGCTTTTATGGAAACATTTGTAAACTGGCTAGAGCCACTTGGATAGTAAAATGGGAGGTGTCTAAATCTGATGGTAAATAATAAATAAAATATCCTTAGAACATTTCATTAGTATTTTTATTATTTGTGCTGAGTTAACATATGCTGTGAAGGTTTTTTTTTGGAAGGGTAAGAAATCAAGCATAAAGAGTAAGACAATTCATATTATGGTTAATTTAAAATTCAGTATGAGTGTGTGTCAGTGTATCTCCTTTTTTATGACCATGTAATCCTTTAATGGGGTACAGTCAGGGTGACTGGATAGAGCTATACACACACAGTCACGCACAATGTGACAGTATGAAGAGCACTTTCAGTATTCCATCTGAATTAAAACAAGAAATATTTCTGTTTTGAATACAGTAAAACTGTTCTAACTTTAACATACAAGCTTTATCAGAGAGGCAGTACCTATCGTGGTAGGAACTTCTTTTAACTTTTTCAAAAGAAAGCTTGTAAAATGTGACTCATTCTGATGGTAAGAAAATGCTTCCTTTGCTGGAATTCTTAAAGAACATAGATCCTCATGTTTACAAGCTAAAAAGTGCCCTACAATCTTGTTTTGTCCACTCTGGAGACAGCCGAGTTGTCATGCCCATCGGAGTCTGAATCTGAGGAGGAAGCCGAACAGCTGACAGGGAGTGGGAGTGTGGCTTCATTGGCTATGGGAGGAGGCTGGGGCAGAGTAGGGAAAAGGTAGAAGAAGGAAGAGGGAGTTCAGAGGAAGACCCAGGCCCACCCCGTCTTCATCCTAGGGCATGCAGGAAGGAACGGAGAAGAGAGCAACGTGGGTTGCGTGGCTTATGGGGAAGGAAAGGACCCTGATTCCCTTCATTAACCACAGCTGGGAAGACAGTTGATAAGAAAGGTACGGCACTTTGTACAACAGGCTGTTGGGAGCAAACATGACTTTATCCTGTGTTGTCGTGGCTTATCTGTGTTCCTGCCGTCTTCCCAACAGTGTGAATTTTGCCGTACCTTCAAGTCTGAAATTTTTATTCCTGCCCTGCCAAACTAATTACTTCAGTTTGGCTTGTTTGGACTTTTAAGTTACAGTTTGTGTTGCTCATGTTTTNTGTTCCTGGGAGAGTTTTTCTTCAGCCAGAAGGTAACCTGGACATTGGGGGCAAGTTGGAGATAATAAAGGGACTCTTATTGCTTATCTGTGTTGCCTTTGTGCCACGCCCTGGGTCATCACATGAGTATTGGATAGTGCTAAGGACATGTAAGTGGCTGGCAGGACGTAAATAGAGGATCTACAGCATTTTAGTAGTGGTTAGAAGTGCATAGATATTTTTTTTTCATGGGGGTGCCAGTCAGTAAAATGTAACTACAGGCTACTCAGTAATAAATATTATTACCATGCATTTTTGGATGATTTTTTAAATTTCTATTTGTCAAATTTATATCTCACCTAAAGTGAGTCTGCATGATATACAATAAAACCAAGAATTAAATATTTTGCAAACCCATTAAAACCAAAAACAAGGATAAAACAAAAAAGATGTTTATATACGATGTAATCAATGGATAGGCTCCTTATAACCAGGGATCCCTGGGCTTATTGAAAAAACATGTTTTGGACAGCTTTTTTCCATAAGGGTTGGGGCTAACCTCACTTCAGAAAGGATGATGTTCCAGAGGGTGGGTGCTGTCCGTGGCAGAAAAGGCCCACCTCTTAGGTCCTGTCAGATGGAAATATTTTACAGGCAGGACCCACAGCATGCCTTTCCTGCCAGCCTTGTGGAGTGCAAGTAGATATAATAGCAGTGAAAACTGTCAATGGCATTATTATAATTTTAATGTATCACGACAGAATGCAATATACCTAATTTTTTTCTGGGGGAAAAGTATATTTGGTATTTGGGGGGAATCTAGGTGTTTTGGTGGAATAGAGAAATTCAGAAATGAATAATTATTGTTCTAAGTCAAATTTGAAAAGGAAAATAAAAGAGAAATATATCTACCGTGGTTGATACCGTATGCCATTACCTGAGTTATCTTGGGAAATTTCTCAATTTTGTGTCCCCTTCCTCCTAGAGTCTACATAACTTCTATAAAGGAATTTCATATTTAATAGCAGACATTTATTATACTTACTATAAATGACATGTAAGTTATATTTAGCTTTTTATTTTGAGGTGAAAATACTAAATCCTCTGCTAGTTACTTGCAAAAAATATAGCATATCATACATACTGTTATTCTGTATTTTTCTGGAAGGAACATTCTTTAATATGAACAATGAATAAATTCTGAATATAGACAAAACTTTTTGCAGATAATAGATTTTTATATTGAGTGGTAAGGTAAATTACAGGGAAAAAAGCAAAGCATCTCATCTGTATAAATATTTATTACGAATTTCAAGACTTCATTTGCTAGAAAGTTTACAGACCTGCCAATTCCAAATAGTTTTTACAATGAAACAATTGTTTGTCCTCTTTTGTGCCCAGTTTGCCTGTTAAAAAATGTTAAATCTGCAACCTCTGTCATCAGGATTAACCCAGATTCATAAAAAATAATCACCAGAGAACCAGTTACAAAGATTGATACAAATACTGAAAAAATGCTGCAGTGAAAAAAGTGCCTTAAATTTACTATATGCTTTGCAGTTAACTTATAAATTGCTTCTATATGCAAGATGAGATCTTATTACATTTGGTGTAAAACATTTATACACATTCTTTACAATTTGTACATTTATTTCAGTGGCTAATATATAACATTTTATAGAATTTCAAAAGGCAACTAAATTAAAAATAAAACAAGTTGTGGAAAAATGTCACTGAAAACATAACAAAGAACAGCATTTGAGTCAAGATTACATTCTAATTTGATGTGGTTTGGTTTGATAGGCCTATTAACTTGGCAGGCTCAAAGACTTTATTGATCTCATAATTACTGAAATAGAATGACAATGCCATAGTTAAGTCAATTAAACTTTCAGAATGCATGTAGCACTTGCTTGGTAATAAGAAAGCAAAGTTCTTAACTTCCCAATCAAAATTAAATAGAAAACTGCATTTAACTCAATGGCTGTTTATGAATATATCTTTTCAATCAGTTTTCTACAGTTCAAGACTGTGTGACCTATGACCTATATATAAATTGATACGTATGAATTGAACCTAACATTGCAAACAGAATCCATTCTTACATAGCTGTTGTTTGTTAATTCTACCTTATATATTAAATCTGATTTAATTTTTCCAATGAAACAGTATATTATTATTTTATGACAGAAAGACCCAACATACAGCAATGAGCTTAGCAAATTTCCTATCACGTTGGTTGTGATTGGGTATGTGCCACTAAATATAGGGATATAAAAAAGGGGAAACCCTAATACATAAAGTGATAATTTGTTAAGAAGTGTGTATGGCTTGGACCACTGGATGGAACAGTTCTTCTGTATGTTCAGAATGTCTGTATCTACTGTATATAAACTCAGAAAGGAAAATAATGCAGCCTTAGAAGGCATCTGAGGTACAAGAACAGCCCTTAAGAAGAAGTAATCCATATAAATATATATTTATATATGTTACAGAAAATTGATGTTATGGCTATAGTAGAAATGGGACGAATATTTCCTTTCCATAGAACTTACCTGAAAGCTTGAAAGCAGTTTAACAATTATGTATCTATAGATCCTATACTGATTTTCTTATCCTTTTAAGTTTAGGATGCTAAACTCTTACCTAACATGGGCAGGGTAGATAAACTAAAAAACAAAACAAAAACCATTCAGATATCCATATGTTTATCCACTCCTGGATATATCTTTTTTTTTTTTTGGTATCTGGCAAACAAACAATTTGGCAATTTAGTCTCATTGAATACAGTGCTTTCCAGCTTCATTTCAACAACAGCTAGGAAAGAAAAGCATGTAGGGTAAAAAATATTCATAAATATCCAGGGCATTAAGGCTAACAAAGTAAACATGTAACGATTTTTTCCTTCTTTTTTTAAAGGTTCATTTCTAAAAATTAAGTAAACTTTTTAAAAAAGGCTTTTTGGATGGCAAAGTCTTCCACTTCTTTATTTGCACTTCCCCCATCAATAATCAAAAAAGCACTTTGGAGTTGTTGTTCTTCATCTGTCTTCAGCTACATCATAGGAAAGCGACTGAGAGCCTGCCTCAGTTTCTGTGCAATCTGAAACACAGAGAGAGTATAAAACTTAGATCCTGGAATGCTCTCAGAATTCCCCCAATATCAACCTGCTTTTAAAGATCATGGAAGAAAGAACGTTAAACAATTTGTTCTTGTGGCCTGAAATAGACATGAGAAACAAATAAGTCCAAACAATAATTCAAATAATGTAATTATTCAGAAGCATACTTTAGCACATTTAATGACCATGATAGTAAAAATCCATGACATGTGCTTTGTTTTACAACAAAAGTTAAAACATGGGTAAATTTCACTATGTTCTTCAAAACCAGCTTGTAAACAAAATTTGTCTAATTTATTTCAAAGATGAAAAAGGACATAATAGAGCTGGCTAAAATGGCAATTCATTGTAAACAGCTGATTAAAAAACTGATTGATAACAATGTATACATGGAAATATTAATCTCCAGCTACCAATATTATTCAGGTCTATTTATATATATATTATATATTAATATATTAATCTAAAATGGGCAGTAGCTTCTGAACAGGAGTTAAATGCAATTTAAAGTACATTTCTGTCTCCTTGTTATGAGGTTCAGGAGGAAATATGGGAATGTTAGATGAATGTAAAAATAGTATCTTCATTTTCCAGGGTAACTGTGGCAGAGGTGATGGTGAAATTACAGAGAATTAAGTAGAATAACTGCATGTATCTTAATCATTCCCCTTTCTCTGAAACGAATGAAAGAATTGCTAATGAGTTGCCAAGTTTAATTTTCCCAGCCAAAAAGAAAGTGCCAGCTGCAAAAGTCTCATGCAAAATGTGCAATGCAGGAAGGATTCTCAGTGCCAAGTAGTATTTTCTAAGGGAAATCATTACAAATCTACATTTTTAAAGTGAAGATTTTCACAACTGATTTATGAAACAATAGATAAAACCATAAATATTCACTTAACTTTCTATTAAATATTTCAAGCATGCAAAATAAAATTTGAGCACAAAGAGTTCAGCTCTGTTTAGAAGAACAAGTAATTGTATAGCTGACAAACAAAAAAAAAGCATTATATGCAGTGCAGCTTACCGTTTCATAGAATTGTGCTTGCTGTTCCAGATATAGACGCATCACAGTATTGTAATCATAAATTCGATTACTGTGGAAGTGATTCATCTCCGCTGTAAATGAAAACCAGTTTACATTTTTATATCCTGATTTTAAAATTTTTGTTCCTTATTTAGGCATTTAATCAAAAGATACTTTACATGGCTGAGTATTCCCCTTTTTGGGGGGCCATGGCCTTTACTGTGCTTTATTTTTAATTGTTCAGACTTCAAGAGTCACAGGTTTTGCTGTGATGCTGCTAGCCTGGCTGAAACTTTACCTTGTAATGCATAAGACATAGTGCTTGCACGTGTCAGCATGTTTTGTTTATCTTGGGGGGTAATTTTGCTGGTAGCAATCAGCTTATCACTTTCCTTCACTTTTTCTATTGCTCCCTGTTAAGAAAAATATACCATGAGCCATCATTGAAAAAATTATTTCAAATGCTACAATAATATCATTCAATTCCTCAGTAGTTTCAAAAATATGCAACCAACGAAACCTGGTATAAAGCGTGACCACTAATGACACTGAATATTGTCAAATGTCATGGGGAAGGCAACCATAAATAAAATCAAATGTATTATACTAACTACACATATCTATGCATGTATGACACATGTCGCATCTATTATCCATCCAACCTATCTCAATGTTTCCAGCTAGGTTTTATATCAACTGCTTTGGTTCTTAGCAAAGAATAAAAATGAGATCAATTTGGTCAACAGACCTAATGTTTCTTTCTAAAAAAGGGGGAAAAAAGCCTAAACAGGCTTTTCAGGTATTGGTAAATGACCTACTAGGTATTTATTTCATTATCAGCTTATGCCTAATGCAAAGCCATAATATGATTTTGTTACTTTTTATCATTCTGAAATACATGGATCCATCCTAAGAAAGAACACGACAGTCATCCTAGGGGATTCCAGTGCAGTTAAAAATGAATTACATATCATAAAAATTAACTAAAGCAGCCTATACTATAATTTGAGTGCCCTCTATACTGACATTTGATCAAGATTTTTAAACAGGTTTAATGCAACCAGTTTCCATTTCTTGTAAAAGAAAAGAAGAAATATACCATTTTCAGTAGTGATGACAAATAAATTCTAATAAAATACTTAAACTGATTTTGAACTGAATAGTTTTATACTGAGTGTCTTTAAAACTTCTATTGATACTAAAATAATTCACACTCACTATTTAGAAAACCCATATTACATAGTCTCTCACCTTATGAGCACCTATTATATCTGGAAAGCAACCAAGAAATCCTTTGTATTCATGATTGGTCTCCATCAGAAAATGAAGATCCTTCTTTGGCTAACAAAGAAAGGAATAGTTAGTAAGTAATTCTATAATACCATCCACAATAAGTCCATAGTTAAAGTAAAATGACAGAACATAGAGAAAAATACTTTTAAGGATAAACCAGGTGCAAATATACATAAATAATTGTGTAAAGTATTGAAGAGTTCCATATGATATTCCTTTAAAAATAATTTTCAATCTTTCTCAAATGTATTTTCTCCAGATGTTTAAATCAACCCCTCTTAACTCTAGGAATTTAAATCTACTTTATCTGGAAATACCACATAAATAACTGTTTATCAAAAAAACAACAACATGAAGCTTGTTTTTCTTTTAAAGTTAAAATATTTCCATGTTATATTTTAAATCTGTTTTACTAATGTGATAATCATTGCCTGTTATGTCACTTGAAAAAAAGTAAGGTAATCAACAGAGTAATGAAAATATCAACAGAAAAGACAGCAATAAACTATTTACAAAATGATAACCTATGCACGAGCTAGTTTGGTATACGGGTTATGGCATCAGACTAGAAAGTGGGAGACCACGAGTTCTAGTCCTGCCTTAGGCACAAAGCCAGCTGGGCGATACTCTCTTTCAGCCTGGGAAGGAGCAATGGCAAACAGAAAACTGCGAAACTAGTATAGGGACTAGTATAGGCAATTGACAAGAGTAAAAAAAAAAAGGGAGGGGAATTGAAGATATACGCATGCACACACACCACCCTAGGTCCACAGAGAAAGTTTTCCCATCATAATACAGAACATACCTGCTCTGCCACAAGACTGGCTATTTCTTCATACGTTTTTCCTGCTTCAGTTATTGCTTCATTGAGGTCAGACTCCCCTAAAAACAGTAACGACATATTTTAGCAAGGCCTTTTTTTAAAAATACAGTGTACAACTGTTATCCTGAGTAACAGTTTTTAATTTTAAAAACAGAGTTTAAGATATATTTGCTCATGGATAATTTTCTATTACCATGCTCAATAAGTTATGTGAATAAATATTCATTAACTTATGTCAATATTTAATAGAAACTTCTACTTATAAGTTGGTTGAAATGTCAAGATATAGAACGGGCAGTGGGAAAATATTTGCTTTCAATAATTTCTGTAATTGTAAGCTTAGCAAAATTAATCAGAAATAAGGTGATACCAGAACATAGTTTTCATTTTTTTTTCTCATTGGACCCATTAAATATAGAGATAAAACAGCCACATCTCTTATAGCACATGTAATTCAGGAATAAGCAATAAATAGTCTCTTAAAGATTGCAACTACCACAATCCTTTATTATTGGACAAATTTATTAGCACCAAAATCCAAAAATGTGGAAATTACTGAATTATTTTTTTTGCTGTGATCTGATTTTTTATTCATTGATTATTATAGCTTTTATTGTGATAAGTAGAAATCACAAACATAACCTGAAATATCTAAATTATTGAACTAGAATATATTGGTAGCAATAATTAGCTTAAAACACAATTCTCAACCTGATATCTGATTCCTACAAATAGAATCATGCAAATTTAATTGCAAAAACATGACACAAACTATTTTTTGTGATGCCCCAAATGGAAACAGGTCAATGCTGTTTTGAAAAAAACATATCAAATATAAGCAAAAAGTACCTTGATAACCGCTAGTACTGAAAACCAGTGCCAAACCCTGTAAAGCTTTTCCTATTTTCTGATATTCCTTGGGTAATGCTGGAAGAAAAACATATCTACAATGTATTTGAATAATGGCAAACATCTTCAGTAAATAACTAGATACAAGACACNAAAGATAAATGATCTTAAATCTTGCTGCATTCACTCCCTTCTACCTTATTATTTCATTTCCCATATCTTGTTTTACTTCCTCTGTATCTCTTGGTACCAAGTTTGTAATGCTTAATTTTGGTTAACAGTATTACCCAAGACCAAAAAGTATAATGTGCATCAAAATATATTCTAACTGTATCTTTTGAATTCCAGATAATATATGGTAGTTTCAATAAACAAGCAAAAGTATCAGCTTTTCCCCAAAAGTTTATTAAAATTAGAGTTTTTAAGTGTTAATATGGCAAATATTTATGTGAATACATTTTGCAAAACCATTATATTTGATGTATGATCATTCATTGATAGTTCTAAGGTTTACATGTGAAGCATACATTTTCATTTAATGAAAATTAAATCATTAAAGCAAATATATATTAAACACTTACGTCCTGTACAACGTTTCCAGTGTTCATGGCCTACTGTTAGCAACTCCTTAACTCCATCATCCATGGATTTAGTGAACCTGCCAACTGCATCACACTTCTGTTCACTATGTAATAATAGTAATAGTATTAGTATTAGTAGTAGTAGTAGTAGTAGTAGTAGTAGTAGTAATAATAATAATAATCCTCCGACGCTACCTTAACAGTTCCTAGGTCCTTGGTTAGGACTCAAGCTGTTGAGCTAACCAGCCCCAAAGGCTGTGATTCTCATACACAGTGCTAAGAGAGTCCAGGAATGGGATATGACTCCTCCTACTGACGTCATAGAGCTGAGTCTGCCACTATAAAAACAATCAGCCTTGGCTGCTCCCCATCTTTTTGACTCAGCTCTTGACTTAGAGCTTTGTTTCTGGAAGATTGTCTGAGCTTAAAACGAGTTTAAAAGTGCTTGAAAGAGCGGTTTCTTTGTCTTCGTTGTTTGCTGCTGCTCCCGGGGCTCCAGTTGAGCAAAGCTTCAGGAGGACAGGGACCCGCTCTCCGGCAGCTTCGAGGCTTCGGCGCTACCCTGTTGAGGGGCTGCAGCTGCAGGGAGCATTCTAAAGAGCCTCCCACGCAGCCCGAAGGTCGGAACGTGTTGCTGCACTGCCGCTTATTTCCCCACTTCACAGCTGACTCCGGGGCTTGTTTTCACTGCTTGCAGCTGTTTTGGCCAGCGCAAAGTAGCTCGGGGCTGTAGGAACCTATTGAGCTGGGAAGGCAAAGAGGTTGTTCCTGGGCTGCCGCACGTGGCGGGCAGCCATTTTGTGAGGCCGGGTGGCCATTTTGTCCCTACTGAGAGGATTGTGGATTGGGCCTCACAGCTTTAAAGCTCACTTGGCCCTCGCTACAGGCTGCACTTAACATGGGGAAGCTCACAGCGCCTCTTGTGCCTGCCCTGTTTGCGTGATGGAAAAGGAAGCCGCACATGCAATCTCTGGGACCAGAAGAACCTCTCGATCCTCAAGCCCCTGCAAGAAAAAAGAGAAGACAAAGGGGCCATTCTGCAAACAGAGAAGTGGCTGCTAAACTCAAGGCCAAAGCCCTAGCTCCAAAAAGACTTCCAAATCACAGCTTAGGGCTGAGAAGAGAAGACATGCTGCTTTAGAAAAGCAGTTTGAGAAGACATTGGCACAGATGAGAGATCAGATTCAACAGGCCTTCCAGCCTGGGGAGCTGCAGGTTTGCCCTGATATGTCTGCAAGAGAGGGGGAGGTGGCCTCCACCTCTGCTAGTCACCTTTTAACTTGGTCTCCTGAGAGGGTGGAGGAGGAGCTTATGCCCCAGGATTTGAGTAGGACAGGCTCTTCTTCCAGACAGGCAGCCTGGGGCCCAGGTTCATCTTTTCCCATAGGTCACTTGGTCCAAGGGGGTTACAGGCCTAGGCCAGAAGCTACATATTCTCCTATGGCTGCTGGAATATGTCCAACAGACCCCCCCTCAGGGCACAGGCCTGATGACATCAAGGATATGGTAGCTGTTGCCATCAGACAGGGAATAGCTGAGGAGTTTCATCAACTCCGCCCTCAAGGGGGGCAGTCCTTGTTTTCTACCTTATTCCAGGGGGTCTCTTCATCTTACAGAAGTTACCCTAGTCAATGACCAGCTCACTCAGATTGGGGGGAGGAGGAGGAAGGAGATTATACTAACCCTTCTGATCACAGTCGCTCCTTACTCTGAGGAGGAAGAGGGTGAAATAGTAGATCACATGTCTGAGGAGGAAGAGTTTAGAGCTGATCAACCTTCCTCTACTGGGGTTTTCAAACCTTCTCTCTTCAAACCTCTCTTGCACAAAGCCTTGGTTACGGCACAGTTGACACCTGAGGAAGTGACTCCAGAACTTCAGACGGCCCCTCCAGGCCACAGTGATTCTCTGTTCACCAAACCAGTAGTTCACACTGAAATTCTCCCTTCCTCCACCATATTTCTTGATTTAGTTAAGGAGCAGGGTACCTCCCCTGGGTCTGGTCCACAGCCTTCTTCGCATGATAGGCGATTTTACAATGCGGGCCCTGATTGTACCTTCGGTAGATGCCCCAGTGGTTGCCTCATTCTCCTCATCGGGCACGGCCCCTGGACCTGAGGACGTGCTTAAGGCAGAAGATAGGAGGTCTGACCAAACCCTCAGGCGCGCCCACCAGGCTGCAGCTTGGGCTATCAGGGCATCTACAGCAGCCTCATTTTTCACGAGATCCTCATTGCGCTGGCTCCATCAGCTACAAGAGAGACTCCCGGCCACTGAATCAGGGTGCATCAGGATTTTAACAAGATAATTGCTGCTGCGGAATTTACAGCAGATGCGACCTTGAATTCTGCCAAGTTCGCCTCCAGGGCCATGGCTTCCTCTGTAGCGGCCTTTGGCTGCGGAATTGGCAGTCGGATGCGTGTCGTAAATGGAAGTTGGCGTCGGCCCCCTGCTCTGGAGATAAGCTGTTTGGCGAGGCACTGGAGTCTTACTTGGTTGAAACCAAGGACAAGCGAAAGATTCTCTCTACAGCAGGGAAGAGATCGGAATATCGTCCCAGTCTGTACTATCGGCCCACTTCCTTCAGATCTGAATCCACAATGCGATTCTTCAGAGGCCAGAGATCTTTCCCGCAACGCCAAGACTGAGGCTTCAGGCAGGCAACAACAGGCCCCTGGTAAACGGCCCTTTCAAGGGGGAGTAGGTCATTAATTCCGATGCTCAAAGTAAATATCCTATTGCCCACCCCCATCGGAGGCCGTTTGGCTTTTTTCGCCTCTAGATGGGAGGAGTCAACATCAGACGCTTAAAACAGTGAGGTTTGGCCTACAGCTTGAGNGATCTCCTACATTGAGGGACAGCTCTAGATGGGCCCTCGTGGAATCGGCCATTCAACATCTGGTCGAAATTCGGGCCATTGAGCCAGTTCCGATGGAACAATGTGGACTGGGTTTCTACTCCAGCCTCTTCGTGATCCCGAAGGCCTCTGGGGGGTAGAGGGCCATCCTCGACCTAAAACTCCTAAACAGATTTATTCCGTACAGGCGTTTTAAAATACAAACTCTGCATTCCATTCTAGAGAGCGTTCGAGAGGGCAACCTCCTTTCCTCCATTGATCTCACAGAGGCTTACCTCCATATTCCTATCTGTCTCATCACAGCCAGTTTCTCCATTTCTATTACCAGAACATCCACTTCCAGTACCAGGCCTTTGGTCTTTCATCGGCGCCCAGGGTCTTTACAAAGGTGCTGGCAGCTCTGGCAGCTTCACTGAGGTCTATTCCTGTGAGGGTCCAGTGCTATCTGGATGACATCCTGATCCAGTCGCAGTCAGCCGGATCTGCCCATCGGGACCTTCGCATCACGCTACAGTGCCTGCGAGACCACAGCTTCTCGATCAACCTGAAGAAAAGCCATCTCTCCCCTATGACGAGGCTGTTTCAGGACGATCATCGATACTTCCCGCTGTTAAGTTTTTCTCTCCCCAGACCGCGGAGAGAGCCTCAACGACCTTGTTCTCCAGATCTGATGCCAGGACACCGTTCCCCTGTCTCAGCTCCTGGGGAAGATGATCTCCTACATTGGCATAGTCCCATGGGCCCGCCTTCATGCTCGTGCACTCCAGTGGTTCCTGCTGCCATTCCAACGGGCAGGCACCAGCCACTCGTCCATCAGAGTGCAGGTTCCACCACAGGTCCTTCGTTCCTTCAGGTGGTGGCAATCCCAGGTAGCATGGCGGGGCCTTCCCTTCAAGGAGCCAGACAGGGTCCTGCTCACTATGGATGCCAGTCTTCAAGCCTGGGGAGCCCATCTAGAGGGCGAGATAGCTCAAGGAAGCTGGTCTCAGGGAGACAGAGCTTGCCCCATAAATTGGCTTGAACTCAGGGCCATCTTTTTGGCCCTGAAACATTTCTGACACAGGGTGTGGGTTGCCACGTTCTAGGCATGACAGACAATGTGGCCGCAAAGGCCCATGTCAACAGATGGGGGGACCAGGTCCAGGGCCCTCATGAGGGAGTCAGAACACCTGGGGAGATGGGCAGAGAGACATCTTCTGTCCATCAGGGCAGATCACATATCAGGGATCGACAATGTCCAGGCCGACTGGTTGAGTCGATCCCAGGTCGATCATTCGGAATGGAGCCTTCATTATTTCTGAACTTGACCCACAGTCGGTACCCCGGCAGTGGATCTCTTTGCCACTCCCCTCAATGCTCAGGTAAGCAGATTCTTCACCAGGTTGCTGACCCAGGGGGCGGAGGGGACCAATGCGCTTTGGAGTCGCTGGCCTCCAGGTCTCCTTTACGCCTTTCCCCCTCTTCTGGTCATTCCGGCCGTAATCCGGAAGTTGTTGGAGGAGAAGGCGGAGCTGATTCTCCTGGCCCCACATTGGCCCAGAAGACCCTGGTTTGCAGATCTGGTGAATCTGTCTGTAGCCCAGCTGTGGAGGATCCTAGACAAAAGGATCTCCTTGTGTCAGGGGGCCTTGCTCCACCCAGACCCTCAGTGGTTCCGATTAGCCGCTTGGCACTTGAGCAGCAATCTATGAGAGAGGCCAATTTTCCTGATTGACACCATTCAGGCATCCCGCAAGCCTTCCACCACGTGCATCTATGATGTTACCTGGAAGGTCTTCTGTTCCTGGTCTGCTAAGTCGGCATCAGTTGTGGAGGTGTTATCTCCAGGATGGGCTCAATCAAGGCCTCGCCCCTAATACTCTTCACTATCAAGTGGCAGCTCTTTCCTCTGTTTTGTCCTGGGAGGGTCTTGGTTCCTTATCTCATCATCCCTCTGTACGCAGGTTTCTACCGGGGGGGCAGCTAACCTCTGCCTTTCCCATGTGGGATCTCCCTAATGTTCTGCAGGCTCTTAGGGGTCCTCCCTTTGAACCCCTTAAATCAGTGTCTCTCCAACTCATGACCTTCAAGGTGGTGTTTTTGGTGGCCATCACTTCGGCCAGGAGAGTTGGAGTTAGCGGCTCTCTCCATGAGACAGGATCTTTGTGTGTTCCATGAGATCAGGGTGGTGTTGAGGTTAGATCCCATGTTTGTTCCTAAGATAAACTCCTGGTTTCACTGGGCACAGGAGGTTGTTTTGCCAAATTTCTGCCCTGGGCCACAACATGAGTTGGAGCACAGGTGGCATAGGTTGGAAATAAGGCGGGCCCTCAAGATCTACGTCAAGAGGACAGCTGAATTCCGGAGATCTGAGGCCATGTTTGTGTCGTTTCATCCCACCTCCTTGGGGACCAAGGTGGCTCCTTCTACAATTGGGAGGTGGATTCGGACTTGCATCTCCAAGGCCTACCAAGCTTTGTCCCTGCCAGTTCCCATGAACATCACGGGCCACTCCACTAGGAGTGCGGCTACTTCGGCTGCCTGGTCTACTCAGGCATTGCTGAAGGAGATTTGCAGAGCTGCTACCTGGGCGTCTCCGTTGCCGTTTATACGACATTATAGGCTAGACTCCTTTGCTTTGGCAGACACCTCGTTCAGAAGGAGAGTGCTTCAACAGATGATTCCACAGTCAGAGTGACCTACCCAGACGTTGACCTTCCCATGGAC
>AZIM01002747.1:81479-91723 GCA_000516915.1 Ophiophagus hannah | reverse complement strand
ATCTAATTTCACTGTTTATCTTCCAGAGACATGTTAAGTCTGTCAAGAATCTTCACCTAAAAGATGGTGAGCAGCCAAGGCTGATTGTTTTTATAGTGGCAGACTCAGCTCTATGACGTCAGCAGGAGGAGTCATATCCCATTCCTGGACTCTCTTGTAGTGTATATAGAAAGGGCGTTCTCAGGTAATTCTACCAAAGCCCAATCTCACCAAAGATTAAATAATAATAATAACAACAACAANNACAACAACAACAACAACAACAACAACTGAATCAGGCAGGGGAGAACTTTTAATTTTTCTGTTGTCTAACAGGCTATATATTTACACTCATTCCCTTCTTCTCCCAAGTTATTGTCTACTGAAAATAAGTTTTAAATTCTGGGTGAATTTTAATTATATATAATGAAGCTATTATATATAAATAAATTTGTTTACTTAAATTTAAGTAAACAAGAATCCATTAAGAATCCATTTCAAATCATTAAAAAATTCCTTCTTGGAGAAAAAAACATGCTCAGAAAGAACATTCTTTAGCATCTTTCGCCCAGTGCAGTCACAATGCTGCTATTATTCAGCATGGATAACAAATGGGTGAGAAGAATGCATGGTCTCTTCACTATTCCATTTTTTTCCACGGAAGATCCACTTTGCTTGGTTTATACTTGTACACAACATCTTCATGCCAGACTTACTGGTGCAAGCTGAAAATTCTACATAATCTAGCTACCATTATCCATTTTTAAAATTAATGCTAGAAAATATTTAATTATGGATAAAGGCAGAGAGAGAGAGTTCACCATAAATGAGACTAGGAATAGCAAGCATGTTAACCAAAAGCATGGATGATGACTGGTTATTATAATATTTAATTACGTTTAAGGCCAAATATGTTTTCCCACAAACTAGTTATGTTAAATCTAAGAAAAAAAGGCTTTCAGGTTGCCAAAGATGAGGAGTGGGTCAAGCAAGAGGGAAGTTGATAATTTGAGTGATTGAGGAAGTGGGGAAACACACATTCAATTCTCAGGCCTGCAACTGCTGTAGGGAAAAAGCAACTGAAACTCTCCTTTTCCTTTTCTCACATCTGTGCTTCATTGCTGCCACCTGGGCCTGAGCTCTTTCATCGCTGGGGATCCCAACTGATGGAAGTGCCTTGTGGCCATAGAGATCTACTTATGCCTTTGGCAATAGTCCAAAACTTGCTCTCAGTATGGAAAATAACACAGATCAATAGTTTGAAACTTGGTTAAGCCTGGAAAGGATTACTTGCTAGTATACAACCTGTTTAAATGAGACTCACAAGGAACAGCAAAAGGTTTTAGCTACAGTGAAAATACTTATTCTAGTAAGATTAAAGATACACTTGTTTTATTTTGGTACTTTTTTCATCACTTTTGTTCTATTGTAATAGAAATGGGGAATCCAGTAACTTACATTTCTATCATATCCAAATCAGGAGCTTCCGGTTCCATAGTAGAAAATACCATGACACCAACAATCTCATCTTTTTCTGCCTTCCTTTTACCTGTTTTCCATTCCTAAATATAAGAACGTTTGTATGAGGAATGAATATTCTAGTATTCCCCATGGTCTTTATGAGGGAAGGAAATTGGAAAGTTTTACAGCTGATATGCAGATCAAGCATACCTAATTCCATTATCACAAGAGCCATACAATCTACTGTATACAAAAGAGCTACAGAAAATGGTTTAATGAAGCTTAGGAGCGGTGGTGAAATGCTACCGGTTTGGTGCAGTTCAGCTACTGGTTAGGCAGAACAGGTAATAAAAAAAGCTCCAACGATCAGCTGAGAGGAGAAAGAAAAGCACAGGATCGACCCTCCCACCCACTCCTGCACTTTTCTGTTCTTTATCCTCTCAGCTGATTGGGATGGCAGAGCCTCAGCTGGTGTTTGGAAAGGTGCATGCGTGCATTAGGGGCACAATCACCGAAACTGGTAAAATCCCACCACTGCTTAGGAGGCAACTATTTGAAAAGAATAGCTGTGAAATCTCTGCAGATACATTTGAAAGAGTTTGTAGATCACGACTTGCTATTAAGTTTCACTATTTTACTACTTTCCTAAACTACAATCTAAATAAAGCACAGCTTAGAAGTCATTAGAGTTCACGGCAAACATTTAGTGCAAGAAATATTCCCTATTACATTTTTCCACCAATCCATTTTCAAAAACTTTAAGAAAACATGTTACCTTTTCATCACGAAAACTAAGGAATTGCTGAAAAACATCACTTTCTGAAACAACTGGGTGACGACACATCCTGGTCAACCAACCTTGTAATCTCTCCATCCGCATTTTGATGAATTCTTCTTCAAAACGTCCTACAGACAAAACAGGACTCTTACTATCATCCATGTTTTGATGCTATTTTTTGAAATCAATTACTAAATATGTTGACTAACTTGAGAAAATATACACATTTCATGAATTCACCTAATAACTCTTTTTTTCCTCAAGCTGAAAATACTCAATTTATATATTTTGTATAATGTTTTAATTTTTTATGGCAGGTATTTTCAGCTTAAGGCAAAAGACTGCTGACATAGAATATTTAGTTTTCCCTTAAGAATGTTGAAGTGATAAAAAGTAAAAGATTTATGTGAACTGTAGGCAAATATGGGTCACAGAATCAGCCCATCCATCTTCTAAGCTGTCTCAACATCTCAGTTCCCTTTTGATTTCCTTTAAAAATGTTGCCTTTCTTTAATTGTCTCTAATCAGCAGATTTTTGAAAATAAATCTTTAGGAATATAACTATATCCCTTTTAAAATGGTAGAACAGGTAGTCAAAGGTACCTTTAGACAAATACATTTTTTTGTGTTTTCAGTTTCCTTAGCATTATGGAAATGTGTGTCCACGCTTAGTTTTCTTTTCACAATTTGAAAGTACAAAGAGCTACTGCATTGGCTCTGTTATTGGCTGTTTTAAATATATCTGTTTAAAAGATTATCACAATAAAGCAAGGAAAGACAATTGGAGAAAAATGCCAGTTAATTAGAGCAAAAGTTGTAGCCCTCCTGAAACCATCCTAGAAAGGTTTGTAATTCCAATAAATGATTGAAATGGTTTTATAATTATTGACCTAATTTGTTTTCCTTGTATTTTTATAATAGCAGATCAAGTTATAAAATTATTTGACTATAGCATTAATAGTCCAATCTAGCATGTTAAAAATTCCATGAAAAGACATTGTCCGAATGCTGCAAAAAACAAAATAACTACATATTTTCAGAAAATTTAAAACTGGGCAAAATAATTATAATGGTTTTACTAGCAGTTATACACACAATTTTATGATTTTTTTTCTCTTTTTCTGGATTTTAATGTGATATAATTTGAAAGCTCTCTCAATAAATTGTCACTGTTTCTCTTATTTTTGAAAAATAAATTACAAACCATTAGCCAAACATGTGATTTTGATAAAATTACCTGTAACCTGTTTATCTGGAAGAGATGGAATTGGAATGGCTGATCCAAACTTAATTAAGAGGCGCTCATATAACCAGTCAAAATGTTTATATCTGTGGTTGACTGATCGATTGGTGTTCTGTAAAACAGACAAAAACCTTCTATGTATAAATTATGCAAAGCTGTAATAATTACAAAGATTACATCATCAATATTATTAAAGTTGAGGGTTGAATATTATTATAAACTGGAACATTGAGATATCCTATGATAAAAGACTCCTGGTACGCACTTACTGTACATGTAAGCTGATATTCGATGTAGCTCTTCAAACCATACATTTTAGAGCCTTTTTTTGGATCAGCCACAATACAGTCAAATGTAGAAGTAGGATAAATCCACATTGGACCATAATCTCCAATCTATAGGATAACAAAGTTATATATCAATTCTAAGAATGCTATATGAATATGGTATCATACCTTTTATATATAGCCACCCACATCTATTAAGATTTACAAATTTTATCTAAAAGCAATTAGCTATTGTAAATATAAAAGTCCAATAACTTTTCTGTAACTTTTCTGTAACTTAGTAGGGTATACTATTATATATAACAATCAATACTGATTGATATATAGGTAGACTATGCAACATGAATAAATATTTCCCAAAGATTTCTTAATCATTACTTAGAACTCAAAGTAATCAAAGTACTGTATGCAATATGCTTTCAACTGGACAGCATGAGAGTTGATTTCAGGAAAAAAAATCCCCTAAAATTTAAACTTAAAATTAAGTTAAGAGGCTTCAATTATGCTATAAGTCATTAATGAAGAACTTCAGTCCATATTATTCAATATTGAATTAATGAATTATAGGCGTCCAATGTTTTCAGAAATAAAGAATTGAGGTTTCACTGTCCTATATGTTGCCCTAACTGTTTACTACTTTGGTTTAATTGTGGTTCATATATTAAAGTATTTAATGATTCATGCAATGGTTAAAATTTTTAGATAGATTGGTATCAACTTACAATTATAGGAATTTTCTCTTTGGGTTTCACTAGCTGCTTTGCCAGCAGATACTGTTCCACTCCAGGTTTTGCAAATCCAGGAAATCTAATCAGAGAAATAAAATGACTCAAGTCTTCTTTCATAGGGTTTTTGCTGTATTCAGAAATGCCAGCCATGATTTATAGGCACTTGGCTTTTAAATGTGATAAATAGCCTTCTTAATAAAATACTTGAGCCAAAAATGATCTAGTCTCAATGTAATTAACAACTGTATCTGAAGTGTCTATCTCTACATATACTATGAAGCCAGCTGTGATTGGCTGAATTCTTCCAATTAGAACAAACAGTGGATAGCAGCAGTTAGTACCAACTGCCACCAAAATACCATCCATTGGGCTCTTAAATTCTCTTTTGTCACTTGGGAAACCAGCTATATTTTCATATAAATCAAACTCTGTTCCAATCCAATTCCCATCTCTACTCCCAACACATGAAAAAAGATTTGTGTATAGCAGGATTTTCATCTTACTTTCTAATTAGACCACATATACATTTGGCCACACATGAATCCATTGAATATTGATTTCCAGTGATGAAAAAGCAGTTCTTAGCACAGTGTTTGGTAACTAGATAGAGAAAGCTATTGACAGTCAGGATATAAAGCCTCCTAGGGTTATTTCAACATTTCAAGCAGAATGTAAATTGATAAATATTAAAACCTTAGAGCAGCTAGACTCAACTAGTGATATAATTCATTAAATGGAGATTAGGCTTATCCTGTTAAAAGAACTAATTGCATTATCAACAGAAAATTAGAAGAATAAATGATACAATCGGCAAGCCAGAATTCCATCTGAATAATTGTTCAGGCACAATAAGTTTTTAATATAAAAAGAGATCTCTACATTTTTATTGCAGAATAAAACATGATTAAAAGTTAGAAAATACCATTCTCATTTTTCTAAACCCTTCAGCTAAGATAGATAAAATCTCCTTTAAGTCAAATTTTATTCCTGTTACCTTATTGGGCCAGTTAGTTAATTAACAGACTAGACTGCCAGTACCTTCTGAATTTAAAAAAAAAACTTTCTAGTCTAGCTTAGAGTCCAGGAATTCCATGATGATTTCCTATCCAAATACCAATTACGTCTTCTACTGCTTGGATTTTTGTAATCAGATAGATGCCGTTACACCACTTAGCTAGGCCTTTCAATTGAATATAATACAAGTGTGTGTTGTTTTTTCTTTTTAAGATCTGTAGGATGCATCAGTTATTGATTGTGACTACAGTATTCAAAATAATAAGAGAGGAATTTATACATATCTCTTTAATTTCTATTCTGATTACAATGCCATGCTACGAGTCCTACTTGTTCAGTGGCAATTTCATAGCAGTTCCACGGCTGTTCCCACGTTGAAGCCCGGCTGGATCAGAGGGTTCTGCCTCTTTATAACCAGGATAGGGGGTAGCTGCTGATTTTGGCTCATCCCACTCTTCATCCCATTCATCATCATCAGCCGCTGCTAAAGAGCAAAGAATCGTATGAGGAGCTAATTATTAAAAAGAGTGTACGTAACTAAGATTTTCCAGCTTAACTGCCAACAGTCTAACAGTCATGCAGAGCATAGTGGAAAACTGAAAGGACTGCTCAACTGTCAAACAAACAAATAAGCTACTATCGTATCAGTATTTTGTAATTTAATGAAATGGGGATTAAGAATCTGTAGTTTTAAAAGAATTTACATGTATAACGAAGATTATCTTTTATGTATTTCTTACATTTATTTGCTGCCTATCTCTCTGTGGGGCTAATCTGGGCGGCTTACAACAATAAAATGTGGTAAAAAGATAGAAAATTTAAAAATAACAATAGTAAAGGAATGAAATAATAAACAGTGGAAGTACAATAATATAAAATTAAAAAGATGAAGGGGGGGAGCGGGGGGGGAGGTGGATCAGCAAGTTAGTCTAGCAAACCACCTCCAGTGATGTACTCCACTTTTTGGTCTCCAGGCCAATCGGCAGAGCCAGGTCTTCAGGCTCTACCATTTATAATAAATAGTTTTGAAGATGAGGGGAACACATGGTGGCCTATCTCGTATTTGATTCCGTATTTAATTAGATGGAACAATACTTTTCAGTAAAATAAATACATTAAAACATAAACTTCAGATTATTTTTGTTTTCCCAGATAGTTCAATTTTCCCTCACATGCCCATTTACTGGATCACTGACTTTAAATGATAGCATATAATGTGAAATATTACCATATATACATTCTGCCCTAACAGTCTTAGAAAACTTCAAATTATGTATTTCATCAAAAGTCAAAGTTACAAGTCCAATCACCATTCCTAAAAATTCTTATCAATGACAGTCTCTACTAACCTGGACCTTGATAAGCTTGAGGATGGCCAAATGCTGCTGCCTCCCAATTGTTTGATGCACTATTTTTCGCCCTAGCTTCAGGTTTTGTTGACCAGGCATCACTAGCTGTTGTATTGTCCCAACTTGACCAGGGATCATTTGCATTACTGGTAACCTATGAAGAAGGAGTTAAAGGAGCCATTAATCCTAAGAAATAGCATTAATAAAAAATAAAGTGAAAGTATTTGGAACCAATTTTTTAAACTACGTGATTTTTTTAAAGTGCATTTTTCCCGAAAGAGCAATCAAAATTATATTCTAGAAGGAAACAAACATAAGAATGGATATCAGATTTGGAAATTTTGCTTCCTCTTAGCATTTCAATCAAGTATTTTTGTTTGGAAAAAAGCAAATAGTAATAACAGATATATATGCAATTGATTATATCATGCCAATTTTACTTGCTAGTATAAAATTAATTTTAAAAAACTCTGAAAATGATTGCCCAATGAAGATGTTTATAATATTTCTCTCAAGATGCAACCAAACTCCAACAATACTGATGTCCAATGTTTTTTAAAACATCATAAATTTAACAATAGAAATTAGAATTTTCCTGATTATTAAAAAGGAGAAAGATAGCAGGTTTGGAAAATTAGCTTACTGAGCTGAAAAATACACAAGCATTTTGATTATATACAGCAGGGCTGTCAAACCCATGGCCCACAGGCCAGATGCATCACATGCTGGCCACGCCCCCACCCAGTTTAGCGAAGGGGGAAAAAGTCCTGATACGTCACATGATGACGCGAGTTTGTCACCCCTGGTATACAGAGTATCTCTATTCTCTTCTGCAACACAGATATACTGTAGTTAAATCAAAAAGTGCTTAGTTAAAGAGTTTCCTAAACAAACTTCAAAACATGGTGCAAGATCCTGTTTTATTCCAAACCTGAAAATGAAAACTTCTCAGTTTAGAAGAAACTGATGATTAGATGCTTCCGGATTCAATTACAGTAGAGAAAGGCAAGAATGTTGCAATGCACTGGAAAGTTAGTGGCACATACTTGGCTTAATAAATTCAGATTTGCAATTACAAACAGTTGCTACAATTGCAAGATAAGATACAGATCCCCTCCCTTTTTTTTTTGTTTAGAAGAGCTGTGAAGACCTGTCTCTTCACCTAGCCTTTGGTAAATGAGAGTTAAAGCCTTGCTTCATTCCACCTGGTTTGTTCCAGTTGCCATCTTTTATTGATTCTATTGTAATTTCTTTGTTGGATTGTTTTGATCTGCCCCAAAATTCCTTTTAGGTTGTACTTGGATGCACTGCCTATTTTTCCATCATCCAGAATCCAAGAGCCTCCAGAAACTGAGACCTTCTGTCCAATGTGTGGTGGAAATAATTAAGTATCCCCACCGATCGATAATATATCACTAACAGATAACTTCTCCCAGTGGCTTCATCTAGATAATAACTGTGAGGGAGAGGAGAGAATGGTCAAGCCCTATGATACTCTAGAATAAAGGTCACAAGAATGCAAACTCTCTCCCAAATTGTGAACTGCAACTGGTCTCTAAGAAAGGAGGAAAATCATTACTCCTAGGGCTGGTTTTAGGCTAAGACTGAGTAGGCACTGGCATAGGATACCAAAAATTAGAGAATGTGAATGCTATCCCTTTTTCCAAATCATTCTAAAAATGCTTAACATCATTCTTAACATCATTGAGAGACGGTGTCAATGTGACTTAGGGGCAGCATATTCTCTGGAGCTGCCCAATCTTTGGTTTACCCAAAAAGGTACCTTAGTCCATGGTATTAAAAGCAATTGAGAGATTCAGCAAGAAGAGAGGCTCATTCTCCATAACCCAGTCCAAAAGAAGAGTAATATAGCAAATGTCAGCTGAGGGGAGGGGCGGCAAGGTCAGGAACTGGTGGTGGAGTGCAGGGCAACCAAAAAGGCAGAGATGAGGGGGAGAGTTGAACAGGAGGCAAGTAAGGCAGGGCAGGACAAGTGCGTGGACCTTGCCTACCAATTACAACGCTGACCATCTGCAACCAGTACTACTGGAACTGCCATTTGTAAGCAGTGCAGTCATGTGATGTTTCGCCTAATAACTGCTTCGCTAAACAACAGAAATTTCGGTCCCAAATAAGATTGTTAAGTGTAGTATGTGTATGTAAAATAAAAATTACATGGTTGTACTGGAGCTTTATTGCTTTTGGGAGTTTCTCCAGTTTGGTAAAAACTTAAACTGAAATAGTACAAGCAATCCAAAAATTACAGAGATTTTGTTAAATATATTCTTGCTTATAGATATGTAACAGTACCTCTTACCATTAAAACAAGTGCAGTAGAATAAAAATAGAATGAACCACTGCTACATGGGGAAAAATAGTCAGAAAAGTTGAAAGTGAGATTGTATGAGAGGTTCCAAAATGATTGAATTAGTGAGAGATGCTAGAAAATCCACTTTGAAAAATAAGTTTTCAGGAAAGGAGGACAAGAAAATAAGAAGCAATAGGAAAACTGGTATAGGCAAATTCTGGCAAACAAGGTGGATGGCTAAATGGATACATACCATATGACTCACATAATCAGAAGCAACACAAGCAAAAGCTTTTGCCCTTAGCACAAATTTTACTACACTACAATGTGCAATCCTTGAAGTTAAAAAGTATAAAAGCAAAACTTGTATAAACTTAACTGAAATAAATCCATGCAAGCAAAGACACAGCTTTCAAAAGCCAAGCACAATCTTCCATTATAACGAAGTCATAATGCTTCCCAATCTGCCTAGAAACATTGATGCCTGCTTCAATATTGGTGGGGCAGATACCAAACGCTGGTTGTTAGCATCTACCAGTGGCAGCTTTACTACAAACTTAATTTGCACATAGCTAGATTCCTTTGATTGGGAGAAACTGTACATACATTTTCTCTTTGATCTCAGATTTCCAAATGGATATAAAATTGTCAACAAATATAAGAGCAGAAACATTCATAAAGGGACCAGGGATGGGATGCCAAATGACAAATCACATTCAAACATGGCAGAATGTGTACTGTGATAACACAACATTGCTTTCATCATTTTGACACCACCACTGGATTCTCAGTCATAAATTGAAATTATTAATCCACTCCTGGCCCTGATATTTTAAAAATGCACTTCTTTATTGAAGGACTACATGGACGATATAGTAGGCCAACTGAAGAGGAAGTTGACTGGCAAAGTTCATGAGGTGTGGTCCAAGTTCTATACCAGTGGTTCCCAAACTTTTTCAGTCCACTGCCCCCTTGGTGCTACAAACTCATCCTCGGTGCCCCCCACCCAGGGGTAGGATTCAAACCCCCCACCCAGGGGTAGGATTCAAATTTCTCCACCCAGGGGTAGGATTCAAATTTCTGTGGGCGTGGCCTAA
>AZIM01002747.1:69125-79786 GCA_000516915.1 Ophiophagus hannah | reverse complement strand
GGATGGATGGATGGATAGGTAGATAGATATATTGGTAGGTAGGTAGGTAGGTAGGTAGACAGAAAGACAGGTAGGAAGGCAGAGGAAGAGGGGCTTTGACCACATGCCCAATATCCAGGATCCCACTCAGCCAAGCCTGCCCTTCTTTGTAGTTGCCGTGCCTGACAGCAAGTTCACAGGCTGCCCCTCCAGCCAGGGATCAGCCTCCCAAGCTGCCCCCCCCAGGGCACTCACGTTGTAGAGGGCAGTGCTGTTCCCTCCTTCCTGGAGCCGGTACAGGGCAGGGTTGAGGAAGCCCAGGGCAGGCAGCGGCGGCACGTTGGGAAAGTAGAGCAAAGCNCATGCTGCCACTGCTGCGTTCGAGGCGCCGCCCCCGCAGGCATGTTGGGAAAGTACTGCCCACTTTGGGAACCACTGTTCTATACCATAGTAATAGGAGTTTACAAGGAAAAGCTTAACTGTAGATGGAATATAATGAAATAATTAGCAATATAATATTTATACAAAGATCTCAAATGGAAATAATGTTGAACCACGGCTTTGCATTATGAGAATAAGCTAAGTTTTCACTACTATTTTAGATTAGTGTAATGATCTGTGAAACAAATCATATTCAGATCATAGTTTTGAAAATAGCTTAGTTAATCTGTTCAGCATTTAGAAACTCCAGTGAATGGTAAAAGGGAAGACTCAGATATTTGCAGGTAACAAAAATAGGTAGGTATTAAGAAACAAGAGTATAGAAAATGATTGGGCCAATTGGAAACCCAGCAATTAATGAAAATGAAAACTATCTGCTCAGAAAAAGATCTGCTTTAAATACATAGTTTAAGTATAAGAGGGGGCGAGAAGAGAGAGTACACACATACACACACTCATGGTCAAGAAATATAGATTTTTTTTAAATGCCCTAATATACACTTTATGAGATAGTGACAGATACAAAGGTGATGAGAATTTCTGAATGGGGAACAGACTGTTTTTTTTTGATAATGTCAAGAGTGGATTTTGGGAAAACCTACTTAACATTATCTATTTAATACTTAATACAATAGGCCTCAATATTTTGTAATCCCCCTATGTCTGTAAAAACAATTGATAGGATGCAAAGAAGAAATAGATGCTCTGTAAGCATCTCTCTTGATCTAATTCTTCTCTCCTTCAACACCTTGCAAATTATGAGCAATAAGTGAGTGGAAGGAGAGAAATTGGAATTTGGCTGACCCTTATTAAATTTCTATGCTTGTGGGAATTACCTACAAATGTCATGGACTTCAAAGGTTTTTAGCACACAAAATGAATACCCATTTAAAACATTTTAAAAACCATTTATTGAACCAGCAAGGAGGCAAATTCTGTATTCCCAACCAAAGCAAGAACTTCACCATTTATATATTATTTGCTAGACTGTAACCTGTTTCAGCTTGAGAAACTTGAAACAAACAATGATGTGTAAGGGACTATAAAAAATTAATCAGAAAAAAGTAGAACTATATATAATGTAACATTAGACATCGCTATCAAAAACCTACCTAGAATCAGAACTGTAAATCAGGCTTTCTATATGTAAAGCAAGCACCTAGCAAGAATGCTCTCTTTCAGTTTTATTTGTAATCAGCTTAATTTTAAGTAAAGGTTAGTATCAAAAGAATAGTAAAAACAATCAATTTATGAAGTATTTTAAACTCACAAATAAGTCATAATTAATAAATCCAGGAGCATTGATTAATTAAGCATTCCAGTGTATATTAAGTATGACTTTTCCATCTGCCCTCGATTTTCCTGACTAACATGCCTTTTGGGGGGGGGGTGCCTTTGAATCATTATTGACTTCTGCTGAGTGTCTGGACTAGTGCCTGCAGTTTTCCTGGCAAGATTTTCAGACATGGTTTGCTATTACTTCCTTCCTAGGATTGAGAGAGAGGGACTGGCCAAAGACTATCCAGCTAGGAATGCATCTCAGGCATTAGCTTCCTTGGTTGAACTGACAAAGAATCAGAATGTATTGTGGAATGAAAATGTGTTAGACAACCTGGAAGACAAAATATTCAAGGATTGCCTGAGAAATACTATAATTACCGTACATATACATATAATTAAAGAGGATCGTACATCTATAATAATAAATTTTACTGCTGAGTTGCAATCAGACTTTCCTGTGATTAGTAACAGGGATATGATTTTAAAAAATTCACCCAACAATGAAAATCACTATGAATTACTTCTACAAACCCAAAGAGATTTTTCATTCACTTGTTGCTTTTCATAACTTCATAATTGTCCTATTACACTATCAAAAATGATTTCCATTATAACATAAAAATCTATACCTTCCATCTCAAGTAGCTTTAAGTAGCTTTAACTTTAAATATAAGAGGAAACTTTACTACATTTATAAGATTTTTTAAGAATTCAAGGTATAATTTTTCATCCCTTTTTTACTAATCTTCAAATAAACCTAGCCTATTTCCTATATAATGGGAAATTGCTAAGAAAATTTCATGGCTCTACAGTGATTTGAACAAATTTTTCCCCCACCTGTACTTATTAATAAATGGTTGCTGATTAAGTTTTTGCTTGCTATAAAATCAAAAACCCAAAGCAATTTGAGCTATTAAATGATTTAATTATTCTGTATTATTATACTGCTGTATTTAATCACTACTTTTGCTATTTGCAAGAGCAAATAGATTTGTATTTACAAATGCAAAACAAAAACAAAAAAGGAAATTAGTTCTTTTCATTGCACTGAAATTTGGAAGTTTCAAAAACACTTTTCAATTATTAATGAAATCCACCACCATATGTACATAACTCAGTATTTCTTTTCAATGTTAAGACCTTTGAACATCAATCCTTGAAAAGAAAAATAATCATTCAGCTCCTGACCTATGGACTACAGAGATTTAAATATTGTGAAATAAAGCCAGTACAGATCCAAATCTACATTGCAATAAGCAGTAAAAGGGAAATGGGAAAGCTGGTAACATTGGCTTTATAATGACAGGTCAAATACCCTAAATATTTTCTGGCTGCTACTGGGTGAACCTTCAGAAATGTCTGAGTTTCTATTGGTCCCTAAAGCTAAAAATTTCTAGGCAAGAACAGAAATCTGGAAACTTTGAAAGGCTATTTAAACTGACAAAAACAATTTAGATATAGCATACCTATATCACAATTAGATAACTCAGTATTTCTTTTTAGTGCTAAGACCCTTTTAAAAAACCTAACAAGCCACTTTTAAGCTTCTACTGAGGAAATTTTTATTAAATATACTAATAAACAACCAAACAATTACTACTGATTGAATCATTCTGAGATTGGATTTTAAAGAAGACACAGAAACTTCAGCCAGCACAGTAATAAAATACATTAGCTTTGTATTAGCAACTGAACTAGTAAAAAACTTTGATTTAATGTTTAGAGGCAAATCAGACACAGGCAGATGCTTCATATTATGGGAAGGCACACGTAATTTTTTATCACGCGTGTTATATTTTTTTCTGTTCTATGGGATTAAAATTCAAATTTATAATGGTCTTGTGAGGTTGTATTCATTGCAAAAACTGTTTTAAGACTATTTTAGGACTTCAATTATTTCCTACTAAATTATGACAAAACTTTTATTCTATTTCAGCACGCTAGTTGAATGTTAGGGAGACTGCAAAGAAACACATAGTTCTAAAGTTATAGCTTCATCCAGTTACAATCACATGCACTGGAACCAAAATAATAAAATAAATTAGTGTGCTTCCCAATTGTTATGTCCCCATTTGCATACAACAAAGTAAAATAAAGTTAAAAAGGAAAGACAAAAATATCCATTCTTTTCATGATTTGATGCTGTTCACAAGAGGTGCATTAGCAGTATAGATCAAATACTGTATATACATAGCACTTCTAGCACTCAAGAATACTATTAAAATCATACTTGGCTATTGTTTTTCACGGCTTGAAAATTTGTCTGTAAAGCATTTGAGAAGCAGTCAAAAAAAGCTTGATCAGCTACCAAAATTCCATCTCTGGTGCTTTCTTGTATAATCTGAAAAACAAAAGATTGCTGAAAAAACATTTCTAAAATCAAAGACAACAATTTCTATTGAGGATCTAATTTTGAACTTCATTGAACACAAAAATTCAGGACTATATCTTCTTCATTTAGAGCAAGTGCCTAATATAATAACTTAATCAAACTTTTTTTAAAAAAATGATTACCACTTTATTTTATGTGTTCTGAGTGCAACCTGAATACATACAGGAATTCAGTAAGAATGAACAGACCAGTACAAAGCTGGAAAATATGCATGGCTTCTGGTTTGGTTTGGTTTTTAATCCAGCAGAACCCATAGACGGCATCTGTGTTTGCTTCTGTGTAACCAAGCAATGTGCTGCATCTGTCTATATGAGTATCTGTTTCTCCTTTCCTTTTCTGTTGCATCTGTGTATGTTCACTGGAAAAGCCCAGTACGGATTATATACATTGCACTGTGGGCCTTGTGACTTAGAATGGAAAAGTCATCTGAATCACTGCACAACTATCTCTCCCATAATATACTAAGAATTTTTTTCCTATAACTCTTTTCTCTACAACCTCTGGTCTGATCTGGCCCATTTTTGACACTCCACCTTTCTTTTGCCAGTTTTTCCCTATGCCAAATTTGGTCTGTTATACTCCATTTTTAGAGAGTTATATGCTCATAGACAGATTTTGGATCCCTTTTACCTAATCTCTTTCCAACATTCTGTTGGCTTGAGAAAAAAAATAGCAAAGCAGGAAAAGCATGCAGATCTGGATTTTTCTATAACTTTAATAATAGCTGCTGTCTGGGTCATGTGACCAGGAGAGAGGAGTTTTCTATTGCATGGAGGAGTTGGCAACATTCCCGACTGCTTCTTACACATGGATGCAAGGGGGAAATTTTATGATTTTTTTTCTCTCTCTAACTTGATCCAGCCTAACTTCAAATGTTTCTACTACTCATACCAAATTTGGTTTTTCCTTTCTGATTAGTTTTTTGAGGTTAAACATGCTGATGGATAGACAGCTGCACCTGCCTTTACATGGCTTCTTTTCATCATTCCATTTAGCTGGAAAGAATAAAAGACAAGATATCTATATGAAACTCGCACATACCCAATTTAGCATAAATCTAAAACAGATTCTTTAACCAAAAGTCTAGCTTGAGACTTATATGCAAAAAAAAATTTCTAGTAAACACATAGGACTCACCCAGTTTATGTGTGTTCCATAAATTATAGAAGGTTTATTACTTTCTAACCTCTGCTTCAGGAAGCAGTTTGTGATCTGACATTTAAGGATCAACACTTTGTGATTTGATTTTGTGTAAATAACTGAATTCTGTACCATATAAAATACTGTATATAATACTGCCAATAAGTCTACATACTGTATATATTACAGCTCCTATATACAGCTCTTGTATATATAGACAAATATTGTTTTATTATAATATCTTACCTCAACATAATCTGTAGGAACCAGTCCTCTTTCTCCTTGACTGTTTTTGCCTTCCAGCCAGCCTCCACCTACGTCCTAAAATAATTTTTAAAATATGGTGTGAGTAGTTAAATTATAAAAAAAAGAAATGATATATTTAGTTTTCAGAAATAAAATTATACTCTGTGTTTTACATATTATAACTTCAATAGCCAATTTTAGTTGCTTCCTTCCTGAAAAGCATAATGGTATTTTTCTTGTTTCTTTTTAGAATCATCAGAAAAGTAAAATCAGATTATTTTCATAGGCTAATTTCACTGACACCCATGGCAAACAATATTCTCATACTTAATTCTGACCAAAATATTAGTATTACAAAAAAAAAGTATAGTCAATAACACCTCTAATGGTTCTTGCAGCTTATTTATTATATAATTGCATGCAGAATTTTATAGGAAATTCACAAAATATCATCCTCATTTTCCTACCATTTCCTCTATTTTTTGTAACACTAATAATCAAATAACAGAAAAAAATATGGAATACTTCAGAATTTTATTATAATCTTAATATTTGTTTATAATAATTCCCATCTATGTCTATGATTCATTCTTAAGTAGAGGTATTCAGTTATAATTCTCTTTATTTCTTAATTCTATTTATCAATAAATATTTGCAACTTTGAGAAATAGTTGAACAAATTGTCCTGGCAAACTCAGTGCAGTTTGTGGCTCCTGTTTGTGGCATATGTAAACCTGTATCAAGTAAAGCCCATATTGTTAATAATCTGCATGAGATAAATAAAAATGTACAAATACTGTTTCTTTAGATTGTCAGGTTTTTTTCAATAAAATTAATGAACATTGTCATCATTAAAATTTCAAAATGATTAGTACATATTATTTAGGACATACCATAGTATATATTTTTACCTACTAAAAGTGTCTTACCGGATTAGTAATTGTAATAATTTCTCCTTCTTTAACAGTTAGCTCATTATTTCCTGGTTCAGCAGCAAAATCATACATCACCCGAGCCTGTAAGTATGCAAAAGACTCTACATGAATGACATATTTAACTCAAGCTCATGGAAAAAAACATTAATAGGAAATCAAATTATTCATTGATTAGCATTTTGAAAACCTGAATTCTTAAAATCCAAATAAAATTCAAAGTCCAAAAATATTTCAAATGGAATCAAGTCAGGCAAGCCTGAAAAACCAAATCTCAAAATCTCCAACTTTTTGGTTGCATCTAATAAAATCAAATTAAACTTTACATTTTCCTTTGCATAATTAAAACACGGCACAAACTAAATTTGTAGAAACAAACACAGAAGTCTATCAAGCCTCTAGGTTTGAAGAATAAATGCTGCATGACATAATGTAGCTATTACTTTCCAAGACACACAAGCAGGGCATGAAGTCATTCTTTTTCATGTGGACCTGGTGGTCAGAAACATCCTACTTTTATATATGGATATTTCATTAAATCACTTGGTTCAGTAGTAGGAAATCCAGCTCTGTCCTTTTTTTTCTGACCCAGACAATGACTCATGCACCAGTCTTGCTTTAGGGCTTTAATAGTCACCTAATACACTTACATTTTCTGAATGAAGCTTTTCTGCTGCTCTATACATACATTTAGCAGATCTTTAGCCAGAGTATCTGACCAAGTGATCTTCCACCTTAAAACTTAAAAGAATTACAGTCAGGGATGGTATTCAGGGGGTTCGGACCAGTTCGGGTGAACTTCTAGGGAAAATTTTAAGTGGTTTGTAGTAGGGAAATTTTTGACTGGCCCCGCCCACCCGNACCCGCCCTTACCTCTCACCTCTCCTATATTCTGTCAGCTGATTTGTGCGGCAGAGCAGATTGCTGGACTCAGCTGAGCTAAGAAACAGCTCACCTCACCATACCTGACACTGAGGGAGGTCTTTGGTAGCTGCGCTATGCGAAGCACACTCTCACAGGACTAATTGCGCCATGATTGGTTCTAAGAGAGTGCTGGCCCTGCTCACCCCACCCTGCCCTATATATCTTGCCTTTGCGCCACAGCTAATCTCCGTGCCTCGCCTGCTCTGCTCACCAAAGGCAAGCATGCTGCAGCCTGCTTGCCCTTTGCCTAGGCTAGGCTGGGTCGGGGGGAGCACCATTCCCCCGTTCTCGCCTCGCCCCAGAGCCTCCACCCAATCACCTTTCNGACATGCCAGTCCCTGGCTCTGGCCTTCCCGGGACCTCCTCCTGCCTGCCGCCCACTTGCCCTTCACCTCGGGTCAAGGGACACACTAGTCCCCAGCTCTGGACTTCCTGGGGCCTCCTCCCACATGCTGCCTGCTTGCCCTTCACCATGCGTCGCCCTATTTCCCCTCCTTCAGAGGCCCTGGCCCTTTCTCAATCTCCGTGCTTCCTCCCCCATGACCGTCTCTTCATCTCACGACCTTACCTTCCTCCCGTGCTTGGTGGCAGAGGGGAAGGCAAGCTAGGGCTGACCCATCATCGCTGGGCTTTCCGCCAGCCTGCATCTCGCCCTTGTCGTGAGATGCCTGCAGATGCCGCCTCTTCGCCAGTTGCTACAGGCCCTTCACGCCGGCAAAAAGCGGTGCGACAATCCTGCAAACGCCACCTTTTTGCCAACAGGAGAAGCCTCCGGCTGCCACTCCCAACTCGGTTCTGGCCAGCAAAAAGCGGTGGCTACAGGCTTTTTGCGCTGAAAAAAAAGTGGCAGCTACAGGCTTCTTGCTCGCCCACATGCTGACACAGAAGGTCCCGGTCCTGGCGCCATGAGATGTGCTTGTTTGCTCTATGTATATGAGGCTGAGAAGGAGGAGAGAAGCAGCCAAATTGAACAGTTCAATAAGAAATCATTAGCAATTTTCTGCATATTATTTTCATGCCTTAACAGTCATGCCATCTATTTTCAATGAACTGATTTGCTAATCAGTATTATGGGTACTGTGAAATACTTTCCTGAAATCAAAATATCATGTATATAGAATTTTCAAAATCTCTTCAATCAAAAAATGAAACAATGCTTGATCTGCTAAGATTTGCGCTTGACTAATTAGAAGAATTTCATGGAACTTCCAGATGAATATCTTTATGATCAGCTATAGAATTTTCCCAGCTATTAATACTAGACTAATTGGTGTGTTAGCTCCCTAAATCCTTCTCCCCTTTTCAAACATAGGCACATTCTTCTTCCTCTTCAGGTCATATGGCCCTTCTCTTCCCTACAATTTCTTGTAACATTGCAGCAAGACCATCACCTTATTCCTTTAATACTTTTAACACAATTAATCTAGACACAGAAAGTTAAAACAGCAACCTGAAAACAGCTATTCTTTACAAGACACATTATTTCCCCCCCTCCTTCTAATTTGGGTAAATTTAAGTACCTCCCCCTTTTTGTCACCAATCCTATCTCATTCTATGTTAGCTTTTTCAACACTTTATTGTTCTATCTTCATGTACATTTCTTTAGTGACCCAGACCTCTTTCCATCTCGTGAGATTTTTCTTTTGTTTACATGTCTTCAATTTATTTATACAGATAGTCCTCAACTGACAACTGTTCATTTTGTGACTGTTTAAAGTTACAACGGCACTGAAAAAAAGTGACTTATGACCATTTTTCACAATCTTTGCAATATCCATAGTGACATAATCAAAATTCAGATGCTTGGCAACTGACTCATATTTATAATGGTTGAAGTGTCCTAGAGTCATGCGATCACCTTTTACAACCTTCTAACAAGCAAAGTCAATTAGAAATCCAGATTCACTTAACAGCTATGTTGCTAACTTAACTACTGCAATGATTAACTTAACAACTGTGGCACGAAAGGTTGTAAAATGGGGCAAAATTCACTTAACAAATATTTCACTTAGCAACAAACATTTTGGGCTCAATTGTGGTCCTAAATCGAGGATTACCTGTATTTACTGTTAAATCTGTATTGCACAAATCTCAATAATTCTGAGTAGTTCACAAATAAAAATCATTTTAAAAGATAGAAACAAAAATAAGAAATAAACACCTTGGATCCTTCTGTTGCTTACTGTTGCTTTTCCATTCACTTGACTTTTTTTGTCTTAATGTGCATTTAGTTTATTCTTTTAGAGGAGCTTTAGGTATTTCCTTCTGCCATTGTTTAAATGATGCATCAGTGTCAAAATAGGTATTGTCCAATACAAAAACATCATTCTAGGTAAGATCATTCATTTTTATTACAGAAATTCTCATCAGCAATGACAGATGTAGTTTTTCTTATCTTAATATGTATTTTTAACTTCATTCCATGTTTTAATAATTATTTTGATACAGAAATACATTAGTTTTTTCTCAATCTTAAAACCAATTTTCTTTATCAGTTCTCTTGATTTTCCATTTTTATACTTTTGCTAACATCATCTTCTGTCTCTTACTCTTAAAACCTGCTAGTGCACCAAATTATTTTAATTTGTCTGTTAATGTTTCAATTCCATACAAGAGATCTTCTAAGTCGAATATCAATAAAAACATTGTGTTCAAAAACTCTTAATTAAAAGACTTCAATTAAGTCTTTGCTAGTGGTTAGCAATAAGACAGGAACTCATTTTCTTATGTGTCTTGATTTTCTGGAAAACAAAGTTGCCAACCAGATACATTAGGAATTTTCTGAAAAGATCAGAAAATATTTGTTAATTTGTCTCTCAAAACATATTAGGACTATTATAGCTTTCCTCATTTTTATTTATTTATATCCCACCTTTATTATTTTTACAAATAACTACAAACATATCCAACACACCTTGTTCCTGCTATTTTTCCCATAACAACCCTTGAGGTAGGTTGGGCTGAGAGAGTGACTGGCCCAAAATCACCAAACTGGCTTTCATGGCTAAAGTGGGACTTCAAATCAGTCTCCCATTTTATAGTCTGGTTCCTTAACCACCAAATTAAACTGGCTTATGACTCTATTTCTTTGAAAATTTGCTTCGGGGAGGGGCATCAGCTACATCTTCTCCTTAGTTTGCTGAGCAATTATAGACACTATCAACATTATTATTTTATTGTTCTTCCACTTACTTTAAGGAGCTGTGGTGGTGCAGTGGTTGAAATGAAGTATTACAGGCTGCCTCTGCCCACTGCCAGTTTGATCTTGATCAGGTTGTCTCAGCCTTCCATCCTTACGAAGTGGGTAAAATGAGGACCCAGATTGT
>AZIM01002747.1:41261-58744 GCA_000516915.1 Ophiophagus hannah | reverse complement strand
GCGAAGCAGAATCCGGGCTGCCGAGCACCGCCTGCGCTTCCTCTCGCCTCCTGCCTCTTCCTGGTCGCTTCGCCCATAGCCAGGGGCGGGGTTTCCACGAAGGCGTCCCGAAACCCAAGCAGGAAAGGGGAGAAAAGGAGCTCCGAGCCGCCTCGCCGAGCCTCCCAGCCCCTTCCAGCTTGGACACACATGTCCTCGGTTCGGCGGTGGGGAGCCGAGGTGAAGCTGCCTCCCAATTCATCGGACTCCTCGGCATCCCAGGAGCGCCGGATCCGCAGTTCATCCGCTAAAGTCACCGCCTTGCCTTTTACAAATAATAGTATTCTGTCAGGGTGGAAAACATTAGGCCAGTGCAAAGGGCGCCGGCTGATCTGCATCCCAGCCCGCGGGGGCGAGGGAAGTGGTTGTCCCAAGCCCTTTTGGATGCCAGAAGGAAGTAGCCCTGTCCATTTTGAATTAACACTAATGGTTTCATACCGGTGCTATTAACACGATGACTAACAGCGGTAGGAATCAGGTAGGTGGCCTCTCGTTCCATTCCAGCCAGTTAAACTGCGGAAAACAAGAGGTAGTAGCTGTGGCCAAGAAGAGCTCCACCTTGCTATGCCCATTTCACACTTTTCTGAATGGTAGACTCCAGAACAGGGGTCCTTTTGGATCCCAGGGACCACCAAACTCATAATTTTAAATCCCGCAGACCAAAGACCCTGGGAAAATCCCCAAAAAAGTCTGGAGGAAAATAAAATTCCCCGTCCTGTTTTCCTACCGATCTATCATTCTTTACTTGGGATTGCAGGATACTGTCTCCAGCTCCGTTCTGGGGAGGGGGGGAGAGGAGAGAGAGACTTTTGCCTTCATGCAAGGAAAGCAGCAGAAGCAGCAGAAGTCTTTCTCTCCCCCAAACCCCACCAGAAATGAGTCTTTGTGAGACTTGTCGCGCCAGTGCAGACTCTTGGAGCAGGATGCCTTGCAGGGTCCCAAAGACTCATTTCTAGCAGAGTTTGGGGGAGAGAAAGAAAGACTTTCGCTGTTTTCCTTGTGTGCAGCCAAAAGCAGAAGAAAGAAGCGGAAAGAAGCAGCCCGGTGGCCAGGCAAGGTGCATAGGATGAGTGGGGCAAGCCCCTTCTGCCCTTTCCCCCCTCCCCTCACTACCTCTTGTTCACAATGCAAGCGACGCAAGCCTTGTGTTCCTGTGCACCATGTGGGCGGCGCAGCCTTGTGTTCCCGCACAGCCTGGATTAAGTACTTTGGGGGTGACATTTCTCTGGACCACCAAAATTTTCTTGCCGACTACCAGTGGTCCCCGGCCCACTGGTTGGCGACCACTGCTCCAGAATCTCATTCCTTTCATCTCCAGTGTGGACTATTGTAGTGCGGTCCTACGTGAGGCTGCTCTTGGAAGATTGCTCAGAAGTTGCAGAAGGTGGCAGCTTGGGCAGTTACAGGCACATCTTGATATGCTCATGTCTATGGTTCAAGAGCTGCATTAGTTACTAGTAGCCTTTGGATGCAATTCCAGGTCTGGTTGTTGTCTAGAGTAACTTTCATGGCAGAAGTGCTAGGTACTGGAAGGATGGCTGTGTTCTCCAGATCCCATAGATTAAAAAATATCATCTGATGGGGTACCTTAATCTTATTTTAAAATGGCCTTTAAAACCCAGTTTTTCATCTGGACCTTGGATTAACCAAGGCCTAGAAGAGGTCAACAGTATTCTTTTCATTTGGGGATATGTCAAGCATGTAATGATTTCTTTGAATCATTGTTTTTGTCAATAGTTTCTGTAGTTTCTGTCACTTAGAATATTTTTTTCCTCGGCAGCCTTACAAATTTAATCAATTAAAAATTAAATTAAAATTTTTAAAAAAATTGCTGTGAGGAAAAACTGTAACTGAAATACACACACACACATACACACACACAAACCCTCCAAAAGTCCTCCAAACAAAATTGTGCATTAAAAGAGATACTTTCAAAAGACAAAATATTGGTCTGTGGATATGTTAAATTGCAGGTAATGCAACTGTGAATAATTGGGGCAATCTGCATGCAATTTTATACAGCTTCTTAATATTCAGAGTACTTCAGTAACTGCTGTCCCAGAGGTATGCAGAATTCAAATTCAAAGCAGGCAAACAACAGATTCCAGAAAGAAGGGTTTATATTATGTGTATACTTTGCTTTTATAGTGGTCAGCTTACATTATGGATCACACAATCCGGTTCTTGTCTTAAAAGAGCAGGAAATCCCATCACTGATTTTTGGCAATAATGCAGCTAAAATTAGCACAGTCAAAGGGTGTTTCTGGTGAATTCATTAAAACAAAAAGTGAGGATCCACATTGCCCTGCCATGTTGAAGACAATTGAATTTTATTTTGAAGGCTAAAAAAAGAAGTAAATTATAATATTAGCTTTGTCCAAAATCTATATCATAATAAATAAACTTAATCTTGAAGATCATATACAATTCTTTATTCTGTTTAAATATAATATACCTGTCTTGTGAAATCATTACAAGAGTGAGTGAAATAAAACAGTATTTTTCCTCACTGCCGATATTCAAGGAAATGCTGACAATATTTGCTGTCTGCACCATCTAGTGCTTTCCTCTGTGTCTTTCCAAAGTCAGAGGACAATATTATATCATTATTTACAGAATGTAGAATAACTGTGAAGGAAACGTTCAGAGAAAGAACATTGTCTATCCTCAAGAGATGGACTAAAATAACAAGGTTGGCACCATGAGAGTAGTCAGATATTAAAACAGCCATCACCTCAGACTATATAGATCTGTAGGGCAAAAGAGGACTTACAGGTTATTTTTTTCTGTAATGAACATAATTATTCAAGAAAATATACTATTCAGATATTCCTATCCCACTTCTCTATCAGAAAGGACCTTTCATTAACAAGAGTAAAACCCCCAAAGGCAATTGCTGTTCCCTCTGTGATTGTAGTATCCAAAGGAGGGGGGGAGCGAGGATGAGTAAACAAGCAGAAATAGCTGTTTCCACTTTCTCTCTAGGCATTGTTGTGATGCTAATGGCAGGTGGGCAAGGAAAAGGAAGAAGTAGAAGCATCTGCTGCTTTCCATGGCTTACATGCTTTCCTGCTCCTTATCCTGGAAGCAACTGTGTGAAGAAGGTAGAGGAATTAAGATGGCTTCCAACCTTTCCTATTTTGCTGCAGTGCAAGTAGCAACTGGCAGTTTGGTCAATGCCAGTTGTACATTTCTCCCCAAAAATACCAAAATAAACATCTTTAGTATTTGCAAATATGAAACAGCTTTAAGGAAAAAGCCCATCTCACCATTAAAACTCCTGAAAAACAAAACTTGCCAGATATGTTCAGCATCACAGAACATGATGGGGCATCATCCTTATGGCCAAATATTTATTTATTATTTATTTATTTAATATTGCTGCCTATTCGCCCATGGCAACTCAATATGCTCATCTCTGTGTGACAGAAATGAAATAGCTGGTGTTTCCTGTTCCTGTTCACTTCTTTGGAAAGGGATGGCTGCTAGGCCTAGCCATTCCTTCCGTGCACTTGGCATACGGTGAGTTTCACTAGATAATGTAGACATTTCAATTCTTTTTAAAATTTATATGCCACTCGTCTCACTATTGAAACAACTCTTGTCGACTTAGAAACTGATTAAAAAGATAAATATAAAAACAATTAAAAGTAATAAGAGAGAGTAAAAACCAAGAAAACGGACAGCAGGGAGGCGGAGTCTTCTCTTTTATCCTCTTATCTTACCTCTTATTTTCTTATCAGAAATGATCCACAAACTGAGTATTCAAAAATGCTTCCACTTCTTGTTAAATAGTCTTCTGTTTCTTTCAGTCTTTGCTTTATCACAGTTAAGAAAGTGCTTGGATTTCTCTAATGTTTTTCCTAATAGTCTTGGTACTTAAACATCTTACTCATTTCACTTCATAGAATTGGTGGATTTTCTTTTTCTTCCTTGCATTTTTCCTGCAAGTGCAGGGTCTGCTTTTTTTTTCCAACCAAGTATTTTTTTTTATCAACTGCAATCCATTGGTTGCAACAAGAATTGATTGACTGGCTTGTCGCCTGAGGCTGACAGCCTGGGCTAAGAAAGAATGACTGGCCCAAAGTCACCTAGTCAGCTTTTATACCTAAGGCAGGACTAGAATTCACAAGCTCCTGGTTTATAGCCTGGTGCCTTAAGCAATAGACCAACCGATTTTATAGAATTGATGAATGATGGCAGTTAAAACATCTAGTTTAAATGTATATATTTCCAGAGACCTTCTCTTCCTTTTACAGTCATTTCATTTCTATAAACATGGTTATTTTTCTTTAAATTGTTCCCTTAGATCTCCCAAAGTTCTTTGGTAATTTTTTAAATCTAATTAATCACACATAATGTGTATTTCAGAAATGTATTGCAATTGCATAGAATTTTAATTTCTTGAGAAAAAGGCAACAAAATGTGATTTACTGAAATTTCAGAGTTTTGCTAGTTTATTTATTCCACAGTCATTTGACCCAGTTGAGGACTGTGATATTTGGGGCTTCCAACTCTTACACTACCTCTTATTCATAATAACTCAGCTCGCTTCTATATCCATAAACAGCCACTTATGCAACATATACTGAGATCAATGAAATATTTTTAATTCAGATAAAATGATTAAAGTAGAATAACTATCCTAAACATTTAATCACCCTGAACATGGTACTTTCTGAAAATAAGATAAAACATTGTGCATGATAAGACTTACCTAATAAAAGATAATAGAATATTAGTCAGATCAGCATGGATAATATTTTCAGTTGCACTGAACTACATGGCTTCATCCTGAATAATCTGAGCAGATTATCTATGCCAATCAGTTAAAATTCCATTGTTTTTCTCTTTCTTTCCTCCTCACCTGTAGAAATTTAGACATGTACGAGAGGCAGTAGCAAAGGAAGAATCTGATCTATTAGTAGTGAACATGAATTAGGTTTAACAATTTTGTCTTGCTAAAAAAAAGTTCTCTAAAAGGGAAATATAGTTTATAAAAAAGGATTTTGTTAATTTGGAAAATAAATTTCAAATTTATTGACTTATTTATTTATGAAAACAAAAGTAATCAATATTAATTGTTACTAAGTACCTGTATTTTTATTTCAGGGTAGGTTTGTTTTTTGTACATTTCCTTTAACTTTCTCCAAAGAAAATTAATGCCATAATGTTTCCTTTTATTATATTTAATTTTCAAATAGGGTAGAGTACAAAACAACATCCTCTTTCATATTGGGATATTTCATCAGTTTGATATATCCCCCCCCCCAAAAAAATACTAAATGTCAGGGTTCCAGAAAAACCCAACTCCAATTAAAAACTTCTGGTTCTAATATGGCTTCCAAAGCTGACACTAAACACATGCTCTAATTTTGATCAAATGTATTTCTACATTGTTTCAGCAGATGTGAAATATTACTTGTATCAATGCAATGAATTAGCAAATTCAGCTGGTGCTTTATTTTAAAAAGCAATAACATTCAGCTTTTAATTATAAAAACATTCTGAAATTTTCAAGTAAAATTATACTAATCAGTCATTTGCTTTTTTATTTTTAGGACAGTTTCATGGGTGCATATTATTCTTTTAGATTTAAAATAATAAGATTTATTGTTTTAGAACAGAATTTATTGCTTTAGAACTGCATTGAAAATTCTGTTTGTTTCACTGTAGAAATGTGTGGACATACTAATTTCTGAAAATATTTTCCAAATTGTTCTAGAACGCAGTGCTCATTAGACTTCAGTAAGGACTTTACAATAGCCTCTAGCAAAAGTTGTCTTTGTTTTTCTTGATTTTCACTAAGTTTTGGTGGTACCAGTCTCTTTGAGCAATGTTTCAAACTAAAACTTTTGAATTATCCCAAATATTCTAGTGTAAACTAAATATATGAAATAATACTGGGGAAGGAAAAGCATTATACTATTGCTTCATGGATAGTGAAATTGGGGGACTAGTGAGTGTAAGACAATACTATTTTTCCAACAATTAAGTAAAGTAGATGTTAAGACTTAAAATATTAAACGTATCAAACGATCTGAAAACCTGTGTAACTTTATACTGATATGTACTTTTTTGTTCTCAGCTATCTCAGAAATGGGAACAATAATCTGATTTTGTCAGCCCTATGAGGCAAGCCAGGTCAGGAAACAGATAACACCAAAATGTTAGAAATAAACTTTATTGACATAAGGCTATAACAACACTTTAGGAAGCCTGACAGTATTTCCCTTTCTTAGTCTTAGACTAAAAAGTCAAGACAGGGCAAGGTTGAGTTTCTTTCTCGTGCTTTCCTGTTTTCCTGGGCTTAGTCATGCTTTATTAATGATTGCTGCATATTTTCTCCAAGGTCATCTCTGCATTCCTCCATAGGTTTAAGGAAGCGTTGTAAGAATGACAATTCACATAAGGACATAAAGCATTTTAGAGTGATGACTATTTTCCATTCCAGGAAGGTCCCATTCAGTAGTAAAAAGGGGTGGAAGAGGTTTGGCTCAGGAGTGGAATTCTACCAGTTCTGTCCACTTCTGTAGAACCGGTTGCTCTGAAGAGCAGCAAACAGAGAGCATACATAGAACCAGTTCTATGTTTGCTGCTGGGCTCTTACCTGACCTATATTTCCTGCATTTTCAACCGCAGCTGCTTTGCGTGATACAGCTGCGGTTGAAAAAGCAGGAAAAAAGGGCTTTTCCAACGACTGTGCACTTGTATGCAGCACTGCTCAGCTATCCGGGCAGCTCAGCAGGCTGTAAATTGCACTCATGTGACTCACACGCGCGCATGCACGCACAACACAGCAACAGAACCGGTAGTTATACCGGTTGGATCCCATCCCTGGTTTGGCTCCTAGCTCACTTGAAGCATTTGTCAAGAATTAGCAAAGGCAACTGGTAATGATCTTTAATACCCAAACTTTTTTAGAATTGGGTAATGAATTGTGTCTTTCTATTCAATACACTTTGGGATTTTCCTGGCGGCATGAAAGAATTAAGGATGCAAAGTTTCATTGTGCTCAGGCAATATAGAGTAATGCTACATCCCCCGTTTTGGGCCAAAGTCAAAACAAGTAGAAGTTCTTATCAGCTACATTTTTCCAATTGTGAATACTCAGAAAACATTTTACAATTATATTTACAAATACATTTAGTAAGGTTCTACAGCAAAAGCATTTACCTCTGGGTTTTATCTGATAAAAATGCTTTTTCTCCAACTTGCATTTCCTACTTAACCTCATGTGAAAGGAAGCCCAAAAGATATTCTGGGTCATTCTATAGAACAAAGGAAAAGAGGGAAATAGCTAATATAGAAAATAGTGACTTTAGTTAAACAAAAAAGAAAAAAAACATAAGCTGGGCCTAGTCATGATTTAAGTATGAGTTGTTGATTTATTTATTTATTTTGCAATTAAGAATGTTTGACAGCAAGAACTTAATAAAATTATAGGAAATCAAAACTGGTTTACAAATCTGGAAAAAAAAATCTTGTGGCATTTTATTGCAAAATTTAGAGTTGATAATTATATTAAAAATCATCTATTTCTCTGGAGCTGGCAACTTTACAAAGAATCAATTTCTCCTTCTGGTATACTTATAGAATTACTAATTCAGCAGAATTTTCAATGAATATTACCAGTGTAGTTAATGCAATAGTTACTTTGGTGATAAGACCAAGAAATTTGCACTAAGATTTTTACTTATTAAATATGTATTTTTATGTCAATAAGACCTTATGTCAATTCCTATATTTTAGCCACATGAGTTTTAACCAACATTCAATTTCAATTACATACCATTGTTCAGTTTCACCTGTTTAAAGATGGCAGTAGTGGTTTTATCCTAGTGAAGAAATGGTTTCTTTTTTCCCATCCATTCAGGGTAAATTTTAGTCATGGATTTTTTAAAAAGCAACTACTTGTTCCTTTCAGTTATTATAAGATTATAAACTTAGACAGGTTTATAAATTTCTTTAAGTTATAAGTTCACAAACGCAAGCATTTGTCCATTTTATATCAGTGCAATGTATATAATTTAATTATATAATGAAACTACAAACAAAAAATATTTTTCTTTATAAAACAATTCTGTTTTTTGCAACATATCTTTTAAATAGTTTATGAATGCAGTAGTTCTGGTAAGCCACACTAATGAGAATAACATAAATTTATATTTCAAAAGTAAATTAACTCTTCCTTTGGAAGTTAAAGAAGTGACTATAAATTATGGTGACTTGTGGCATGGAATTATCTATTCTGTGTTGATTGATAATGAAAACAGAAAATTAAAAGATTTAGAAGTGTTAAACAATAAAGTCCTATATCAGATATGTAGTTACAGATTTCAAAACCTAAGTTGTTTTGACATTCTAAAACACTTTATATAAATAAAATATTTTTCAATATAACTTCATGATTAAAATCATATTTCTATTTAGATTGAAATTAACCATGGAAAACACATAATCTTGTAAAAATTACATGGAAATACCAAATTACAAAAACTAATGTATTTTAGCAGAAAGTTTTCTTAGTATTCTAAACTTTGGTCGGCTATAGCAGGTGGCAGTACCGAGCCCACCTTAGCTGTTCTCAGAAAAGTTAAGTGGAGTCAGGACTAATACTTGATTGGGATGAGCAGGAAGTCTCATGACTATAAATTAACCTGGGAAATAGAATAGCAGAGAACTTTTAACATACATTATATCACTATCCCATCTGTATAATTGATTAATCTATTGTTAAAAGATCATGTAGATTTACCTCTCAACCAAGGAAAAGGTGTGGATGGTGATTTCCCAAAGCAAACTTTTCAAAAAGTGCATGATGTCATAACAAGGGGAGATTTTAATTGCTCCAACATCTGTTATATAATAATTTATATGGTCAAGGACCAGCAAATTAAAAAAAACACAATACTAAATTAAAATCAAATAGAAATAAAACACTAGTATAACAAAGACAAAATAAAACATAGAAATGTAATATATATTACCGTAGTATCTGTGCAAGTGTAAATCTAAAATACTTCAGATTAGGAAGTAAAATATATGTCATTTAAAAACAAGATAGCTAATATGTGATAAATCTAAAGCAATAAATACCAAAATAAGTAGTCATTTATGTAACCAATTATTTTCATTGTGGCAACATAGAAATTACTGTGCAAGTGGTACATGGCTTGATATCTTCTACATGATTCACATAGAAATTGTTTGATCTTCTTGGAAATATACATATTACGGGCAAAACATAAAAGGACCTGATATCCGAATAGAGTTTAAAATGTGAAATGGTTTTGATCTCTTGTCATTAATAGGCAAGGATGCTCAGTTAATGGGGCTTTGGAGTATCTGCCTTGCAGTAATGTGAATGATAAAATGTTATGTTTGGCTTTGAAAAATACTATTTTCAGCTTTGGGAATAAATATATTTTATAGATATCTTGCTGGTTCCAAAGTGCCCTTACTTATTCAATTTCTACCATGTCGGCGCAGACTTTTAACTTCAGCCTGAGGCTCCATACCCCTTATTCTTTGGGCGAGCAAAATATAGCAAAATGCCATTACTTAAGGGAAAAAAAGTTATTGGCCGTGCAACTACAAAAATAGCCAGGCAGGTACAAAAATAGCCAGGGAAATGATTGAAGCCTGGGAAACTGGCCCCTTGTCAGTCAACAGGAGTGCTGATTTACCACCAGTTTATCAGGTTCTATGGAACCGAGGGCTTGGCAGCACAAAGAAACAACAGCCAATCACCAGCCATCAACACACCAGTTAACCAATCAGAAGGCACTACATAAATGCAACTCACAGAATAGCCCAAAACACATATTCTAGTAGAGAGAAATTCCCTGAAGATGGATTCCAGCACAAGTCTGAAAGCTAGGAAGAATAAACCTCTGGTCCTGGTGACTGACCCAGATTCGATCTTGCAAAAAAAAAAAAAAAACCCAAAAAACCCCCCCCCCACCTAGTACTTTGCTTCATTTTTTTCTAAGAAGAAACTCAATGTTCCACCAAGAAATTGTGAAGAACAGGAAGAAGGGCAGGATAGAAGCTTGAGATCAAAATGAACATAGTCAGTGCATATAGGTAGTCTTTGGGTTATAACAAGTGCAGCAACACATAACTGCATTGCTTAGTGATGAAAATCATGGCAGTGCTGTTTACTGTCAGAACTCCAGGACTCTATGCAGGTTATTAAACAAGAGATGTGAATCCCATGCAAGGAGTCAAGGCATGTGTGAGTGGGGAACTGCTTTGGGTGGGTGTGACTTGCAACCTTCCCTGCCGGCTTTCACATTGACTTTATCTATGGGAAGCCAGCAGGGAAGGTTGCAAATGATAAACACATGATCACAGGATGCTGCAACTACTGTAAGTATGTGCTAGTTGATCACATGATTGTGAAGATTGCTGCAATGGCCAGACCATTGAGGACCAATTTTAAGTACCACTTATTTAGCACCACTGTAATTAAATGCTAAACAAATGGTCATAATCTGAGGAGTACTTGTATCTTTTTATTTTAAATGTTTAAATCTTCAAGACCAGATAAAGAAGGAACTGAGAGTCTGGCTGAACCTTTAGTGTAATTTTTTTTAAAGAAATGTACAAAAATTGGTAAAATGCCTATTTTTGCTCTCTCAAACTGGAACAAATGTCTCCATCTTCAAAAAGATAGAAAGATTCTAATCAGATCATATTGGTAGTGCTCTATAAGCAGTGTGAGAATAGAGAGTTAATACAAGGTTGGGATGAATTTATCAACAAAATCATATTGAATTAACTTACCTTTTTTCATGTAGTATTTTTCTTAATAGATTATGGGAATTCTATAGAAACAGTCCATGACTTCAGTAAAGCATTTAACAAAATACTTTATGACTTGCTGGTCGGAGATCCTATTAAATATGGTCTTGATGACTTGACAATTCGATACAGCTGGTCTGAAAATCACTTTTATGGTATATGTTCAGTGGTTGTTCATCAAACTGGAAAGAGATGCCCGAAGGATCAATCCTGGTCCTACTCTTCAAGGTCCTTCAGTATTTTCATTAAAATATTTCTCTCTCAAAACTCTCTGTGTGCATGTGTGCACATGTGCCAGTGTGCATGGGCACATGTAAAATACTGAAAAAATATTTTCATGTCTGATTTAAATGAAGAGGTGGAATACATATTTACATATTTAATATATTTATACTGGCTAAAAATGGGATGGGACAGCTAATATCTAGAAAACAAACATAAAATTCAAAGTGATCCTGGTATGTTGGAAAAACAAACTGAAAGTAACATAATTAAATCTAACAGAGATAAGTACAAGGGTTTTCACCTAGAAAACAACTATCAAATGTAAAGATATAGGACAGGAGATATCTGGTATCTGGTAATAATACTTGTGAAAAAGGTATGAGCCAACAATGTGATGTGGCTGTTAAACAAGACCAATGTAAATACCAGAATAGTTTACTGCAATGATTCTAAAGTCTAATAAAATAAATAATTCAACATCGAGCCTCAAACTGCATCAGTTTTGGGAAACATTCTTTAAGAAGGATTTGGGTAAAAAATGAAACAGGTTGAAATGAAATAATTGGGCTAGAAAATAAGTCATTTGCAAAGAGATTGAAGTAGCAGTACTGTGTTTACCCTGGAGAAAATACCAACTGAGGGGAGGGATATAATGCTTTACAAATAAGTAGAAGAATATTCCATTGAGAAAAATTAAATAAGGTTGATTCTTGTTTCAGGACACAAAACAATGCCTCTGTAGGAGGGCAGATTCTGGCTGAATGTCAAAAAACAAAAACAAACCCAGATCGTAATTGTAAGAACAGTTCAACAGTGGAACAAGGCTAGGCAACCATTGGTCCAAAATGCTTTAATCTGGATTCCTAATTTATGGATTAGATTCAAAGTTGTAGATGACTTCTTCCAACTCTGATTCCATCCCCGTTGAGTTTAATGGATTTAATGCAAGATTAAGCAAATCTTGCCAAACTTAAGTTGAAGTCACAACAGCAGATAGTGACTTGTGCCAGTACCTGAATTTTGTTCACATTCTCTGATAATTCATTATTAATAGTTTTTTTTTTAATAACAGCCAATTTCAAAAAATTTTAGAAGCATGGCACTTTAATAATGAAAGTCTACCTGCTTCTTTAGAAAGGTCCACACATTTCAGTCTATTTCTTGTATATCAGTTGCCTATGCTGCAGGAACATCAGGTAGAATGCCAAACCTCTGCTTTCCTTAACTCTGATGCAAAATCAATCTTCTCAGTTGATCAGTTGAAATGATCTATCCGATACCACGTTTTAAATCAATACTGTATAATCAAAATATTAAAGTACCTATAAATGATGATTTATAAAGAACATTATGAATGGTGGTTTTTTTAGCAATAATTACATATATATTTTAGTCACTATTCAGATCAGGTTTCTTTCTATTCACCGAAAATGGAATAAGATCATTTGCCCAATATGAGTTATGTGCCATCATGAGTTGAAATGAAATTGATAGCATAGAAATTTAATCAATAAATCCTAGATGGAAATGAGGTAGGAATGATTTGTTTTCTTTCCCATATCCCCAAATAATTTCACAGAAACATTTAATCCTCCTTATGCAGAACATACAAGTATCAGCCAAATTTCAACAGAATAAGAGATTTGAAGAACTTTTTAGGAAGAGGTGGACACGGTCTTAAAACATTTTTTTATATTCATTTCTTCAAATTGCAACATAATTATCTACTCCCTTATTTTGGTGTGGTTTGGTGCAGAATTCCCTGCTGAAGGTTATAAACATTTGTTAAGAGGAACATGAGTTTTATATTCAATGTAAAGAAGATACAAATCATCCTTGATCATGATAGTAATCTTTGGTTGTCCCCATTACAACTAGACAGGTCTGATAAATATACAAATGCACAATTATGCTATAAAATATGGGCCTTTCTTTGGTTTATACTTCAACTACCCTAGTGAGCATTCTGATGAGCAGATGAAGATTGCTGAACATCTGCAAATGTAATTTATAATTGTAATGGTCATGATTAATATATGTAAAAAGTTTTTTAAAAAATGAACATAGGTTTTTCAGCCATAGCCATCATTTATCTGCTTATTGCCCAGGCAGCATTTAATTATACCATGATGCTCAATTTATTTCAAAAGTAAGTCCTTTTAAGTTAAATAACTCTATTATGCAGATTTTTATAGAACTACTTTTCTATCACTCTGAAGGATCTTTCCTGACATTTCAAATCTTGAATAACTTCCTCAAATTGTATAACATATTTTATTTGGGGTGGGATGAAATAACTGAGAGATGCTTCACATTTCAGGTTAAAATATAATTAGCTGAGTATATTAAAAAAAATTGGGGGGAAAAGTCATATACTCAAAACTGAAAATAAATGAATGTCCTGAAGGCATTGTTCTCAGCTGTGTAGAAACTCAAATATATATGTCATAGCGTTCAACTGCTATTCACTTATTTTGAATGACAGTATTATAGTGTTTAAACACATTTGTTCTTTCTAGGTTATAATCAGGGATGAATGTTAAAAAAATCAAAAATGTAGTAAGAATGTTATATTTGGTCCAATATTAATGTTATTGATTGCACAAACTATTTTCTGCAATACCTATGGTATGTAAGAATTTTTCCAGTACAGTGTAAGAGTTAAGATGTTGGATTGGCTCAAGAAAGAGGTTCAGTTTCTCCCTCAGTCATGGGCATGGACTGGGTGACTTTGGGCTAGTAACCATCTATATTGAACCAGCTTCCCGTAGTACCTGTGAGGAAAAAATGGAGAAGGGAAAACTATGTACTATTGCTCTTGGCAATGCAAACAATCACAGATGCTAGAGTAAAACTTGTTTATTTCCATTTATTTTTAAGATGGCCGCCAAATTTAATTACTGGGAGATGGCAGAATTATATAGCTCTTGAAGATAAATTTAAGTAGAGTTCCAACTTCAGAAAGCAGATTGTTTCAACTTGTTTTGTGATTGGATCCAAACCTGAGCTTCACTTCATATATTTGATGTTTCTTATATTGTCCATTGACTAATGCAGATAAATTGAGAGCATATGGTTTAGATCTGAGACTATTACAAATTTAAACATAATTAGAACCTGCCTTGAAGGCTGGACAGCCTTCATACAACTGGAGAAGGCTTGTCAATACTCTGCACTGTGAAAATATGAGGAAGCAACTCACTTTCTGTTCCATTTCATAGCAAGCATTTTCATATGCTATTTTATTTCATGTCAACCCACACTTCTGCAATTAGGCTCACAATTATAAAACAAGCTTTTGCAACTCTAATCACCCAGCTGCAGCTTTTTATATCTTGTACCTTACAGTACTGGTTTAGAATTAATATTTCTCAAACTTCCTTTTACTTGCCTGCTTCCCTTGATTTTGCAGCTGCCAAGATAATGATGTATCTCTATTTTATCATGGCATTTGTGTCATTATACAGGCCCAGTTCTTTGGTTTCAATATTACTGTACTCTTGGGTTTTATTTTTGTGCCTAGCAAACAAAAGTTATGCTCAAATATCCCCCTGACTTTTATTTGCTGGATGGCACCATCTTATGTAAAACAGAAACATTAAATTTCTTTTTTTTTTTTAGAGATCCTTGGAAATTTTAAGATTCTTCATATTTCATTAGAGGCTACTAGTGCAATGCTTTCTTTAGTCAGGAGAAATGTATATAGGATACTGGGCAAATAACCATGTCTCTGAAAGGTAGCACTCAGCTACAATGTCATACCAGTATATAACTACATTAGACATATAATAGCCTTTTGAAGGCTTTAGTGTTTGTAATTGTGCAGACATGTAGCACAGGTAATCTTTTCAATGCAACCACTAGCAAAACAGAGGGGCTATGAAAATTAACACAATAATTGACACACTGAAGGTTAGCAAGCTCTGCCTTCATTGGTGTCATTCTTTGTGTAGTGTTTTGAAATTTTACTTTATAAAAGCCCCAGCAACAAATTAAGTTTGAAATCCTTTATCTGTCTGAATGTATATGGCTGACAAAGCGTTAACAACCCAGAAACATAGTAAAACAACAGAAATGACAAAAAATGTGAGATAATTATAAATTATTTTGTACAATATTCTTGGGATCTGAAACTGTGACTATTGTTTTCTGTTTTCTTTATAGAAACAAGTAGTAGTTGTGTTTAAGCTGTTATAGATTACTGATAAATGGTTTAGATAAATTCAAATAAAATGGCAAGATTTATTTCAGATAACATCAGGCAGGCCAATATTATCTAGAATAGATAGAATACACAAGAACCAGAATCAAGCCCCAATTGCTTCAAAATATCTGAACAAGAGCCATTAGAATTATTTCAGAAGGGATCTTATTACATCTCTTCATTCAGGCAAGTATGAATGAATGTCATTCTTCAACCAACTCTCTACAGTTCCAACAGATATTTTTTTTTATCAGACATTGTCTCTATTCTGTGGAAGAAAACAGAAGCCTTGCCAATTTCCTGCTGCTTGCACAGATGCTTGTTCCCATTGCTTTCACTCTAACTCTTTTTGGCAGATTACCAGCAGTAGTAATAATTATTATTTATTAAATTTAATGACTCTGGGAGGCACACACAACAGACAAATTTCAATAACAGCAATAAAACATTAAAAATAAAGATTAAAGGCATCAAGTGCAATAGACCAGATGGAATGAAGCAAGCGATCTCATTCTCTCTCACTTAAGGTCTGGGTGAAGAGCCAAGTCTTCACAGGTTTTCTAATAATAGCAGAATGGGAGCCATCCAGATCTAGGGGAAACCTCATTTGAACTGAATAAAGCCCTTGTCAAAATAAGGCTGACAAAGACTGCAGATGCTTTAAGTAAAACTTTAGCCCCTTGTATACCTGGTCACAATTTAAAATTAGCTTGATTCAATCTGGAGGTAAGAAAACAGTAGAGCTGAAAAAGGTGGGAAAGACAATTTACAACTAATTGAGGTAAGTAAGCTAAAAGAGTTCCCATTCAAGGGGAAATTGGAACAAGGATCAGCAATTTTTATTGAGTGGCATATACTGTTATTTGATTTTATGGATGCTAAACAAACAGTACATAAACATCCATCCATCATACAATTCTCTTTCAGGATAAACAATATTATGCAAGGCACATACATAGACTAAGATGTGATAACCAAAAGAAACTAGACACGAAATAAATCTAAAACTAGTTTATAGCACTGTAACTTCCTGTACCTCTCATTACCTTTTGTTTCTTGCAAACTATTCTTATTTCCAGTATACTGTACTAATCAGTGCTTTCTTAATTTAAACATCACACCTCTTTTTTAAGGATCCTATTTAGTGCCATCCAACTTCATTTTTCTCCATCTTCCTCTCAACTTATTCAAATGTTTACTGGATACTCAGTTTTTTACTCAGTTTTGTTACTCAGTTTTGTATTTGTGCATGAGTAATTTAGCACCTAAATTACTGCTGCATTTATGTTTCAACCATCACACCACTAACAGCACCAACTTAATTAATTATTCATTTATCCATAAATATACTCAAACAACCAAGGGGAAAACATGCTTGTTTTCTATTTGCTCAGCTGAACTTCCAGCCAAGCATTCAATTCTCATGCATGCTAAACTTCCATCATACTCTTATGGCATTCTGCAATCTTTTTTATTGTGCAAAACATCCCATAATTCAAGCCTATTAACATCATTAGACACTTTTAAAAAAATACAATAAATACTTTATTTCATTTTATTAATCATTTTAAAAGGATAAAAACCCCAACATCCAAAAAGAGAAAGAAAAAGCACAAAGTACATAGACAGATCCCCAAATATAATAACGTTCAGTAAATTGAACACTAGATGATTTTGGACCACTCCCAGGTTGGGCAATCTACTGTATACTAAGTGAGGTGCTTCAGCACCCCATTTCAATCCTAAGATTTGAATGTTTTATTCTGTTTTGGTGGGAATTAAGACACAAACAGCTTTCCAGAGCTTAACGCATCTATTTCATTCCTTTATCACAAAAACCATGTTAGGTCTAGTGCAGAACAGAAGGAAGAAATGAAGCCCTACCATTTTAGCCCAATCTATTTAATCAGGTTTATTTATATTTCACTTTTCTAAACCTCCCTCAAAGAAGGGACTTCAGGTGGTGTTGCTTTTTGAGGGGTGAAACCTTGAGTTCCTGTAGGAAAGATGGGGTAAAAATCAAACAAATAATGAAGAAATTGCTGATGAGAATTTTTACAAGAATCATTTGTTTTGTAAGATAATTAGTGAACAGTAATTGTAAACCATTACCATGAAGAGAAATTCAAATTGTCTAAAATCTAGACTTTTCCAATGGCACAGAGCTACCGTAAGTATCACCAGATAACAGATAATCAGAGTTGGA
>AZIM01002747.1:21127-35277 GCA_000516915.1 Ophiophagus hannah | reverse complement strand
GAGAGGGCTGTAAAGCACCATGAAGTGGTATATAAGTCTAAGTGCTATTGCTATAAGTGCATTTGATTTTTGTTTTGTAACTGAAGAAAACTGAACTTGTCTCTGTTGAATGTAAGATTAATTTCAGCTGAAGAGGCAAAAATTTTAAATACACATAGTGTGAACAACAGCCATAACGTAATATACCTGATTTCTGTGTAGCACAATGTGAGAATCCAGACTATTATGCTTATTGAATAAGGCATGGTTAAGTAATCTTAACATATTCCATGAGCCAGGGCACTGGCTGTATCTCACATTTATACAAGGTCAGAAATTGTAAAAAAAAACACCTTTCTTCTGCTCTTTTGAAGAACTGCAATTTCCTGAAATATACAGTACACTCTATTTAGGCACAGAACATTCTTGTGAAATGAAACCATTCTTCTATTTGAATTTACAAATTTACAATAGCAATACTGAATGCCCCTTCCTACTGTAGATAGAGATTACATTGATATTCAGCATATGCTTGGTTTGGTTAATCAGAACATAATCTATGAATGCTGTATTATATTATTCAAATATATGAGATTATTGGTGGCATGCACAAGTCAACAGAGGACAAATTCATCACAATATGATATAATAATACTCATATAGACTAATGTCAGTACCACTGTTTAATTTCCTTAAAATTATTTTTAAAAGTATACATTTTGTACATTATTGATCCAAAATACAGGATCTATGTTATACAAAAACCATTATATTACTATCATTTAGCTAAGTTTTTGGCATTAAAAATGTTTACTTTCATAAGTGTTTAATTTTGCATGCAGTTTACTGTACTTGAGCTCAAACCAGGAACGCACTTAAACTTATGTAATTCATAAATCATTCTGAAAATATTTAGGCTCCTATAGCTGCTTTAATACAATGCTAGAAATAGAATCAAATTAAACTGAGAATCATTTTGTCCCTTAGTGATGATGATTCATATACTTTTTAAATTAGATTTAAATTCTGTCAAAATCTTTCCAACTTGTTAAATATTAGAACTAATGCTGATTAACTATTGATAGATTAATAGACAAATAGTCCATACAATGCAAATAAAGTACCAACCAATTTCAAACAAATGTATCCTATTGAAAACAGATTTTTATTTAAAACATGGATAATTTATTAGCTATCTTATTTGTAATTAACTGTTTTAACATTAAAGTTGAGTATTAAATATATGTTAGCTACTTCAGTTCCATTGCTTTTTTTTAAAGCTGATACAAAATAGAAACATAGAAATATTTTTAAAGGTTGTTTTTATTTCTTTTTAAAATAACAGCACTAAACAGATTTTTGAACTCTTAACTTAGAACACAAAAACATATCTACTAATTGGCATTAAAATCCAAGGAACATCTCTGCAGCATCGAAGATGATTCTGTCCATTATGCTTTCTGGCTAGGCCTGAGATAAAAAGATAATTTTATTCTACCATATCTAAAAGTTTTCAAAAATAAATTCCCATTAAGCATTAAAAATCAATACATTTATTTTTCCATGTTGTGTGTCTTGGTCAATGATTGGAACCACTGGAATTCTACATCAATGAGTGAAAGGGATTGAAAGGGACTTGGAAGAAATATCAAAAGTATTGAACTTATTAAAAAGACTACTTTGAAAAAGGGAAATAAGTAAAATGGAACAAGTAAAAAAAACAGCATATTGTAGAGAATATTTCATGGGTTCCTATCATGCTGCATGAAAGCTACCTCCGTTTCATGCTGTTACAGAAGCCCTTTTTGTAATACAGAAAAAACAGAAAAATATGCAAAGGGTTATAAAATATTGAGGCAAAGGGGACTCATAAAAACATATGCATTCTTTGTGATAAATAGCTTCACTGAGATAGTGGCTGTTAAGATGGCATTGTGGACCATTCTTGTTGATGCAAATTATAATGCATGTTTTCTATTAATCAGGTTTAAAAGATTAGGAGTCTGTCAAACTAAATAAACCTGTTTTGATAGCTATTGCTTTAAAACTGTAAATACTGTCTGTCCAGTTTATCCACAGTTTTGGTACAGTAACAGAGATGCAATCAATGGACAACTGCAATGGATGCTTTCTGGTGGGTATGTGTGGGTATGTATATGTGTAATGTTTTATCAGCTGAAAGGGAAGCTTCCTGCAGTGGCAGGTTTTTTTTTCTTTTTCCCCTCACCAGCATTTTAATTTTTTTTAGTCTTCAAGTATTTTACCTTATTTATATTTTAATGTTTTTAAATATTTTCTTTTTTGGGAGTATCTACAGAATAATGTCATTGAAATTACAATTAACAACAAATCCATATTATAAGGATCTGGGCTGAATCTTTATTCAGCTTTAATTGAAGAACTATCCCAAATTTAAAACAGAAAATGATGAAAGAGCTCTGTAAGATTAAAGTGCTTAAGAAGAATACAAACATCACAGGACAGATAAATGAGGTACTGACATTTCCAGGACTACATACCATAGTATTAAAATAATCCCAGTTCCAGGAATTTTTAAAGAAAATACATATAAACGCAGCAGTAACACATATTTCTAAAATATCTAAAATGTTTTCTTGAACATAATAAAAAGAGGTGAATTAGTTATGAAGAGATGGCACAATCCACAATGCTGAATCAAGAATAACCTTCGTAATACTGTGGAACAACTGTGTGAGTGTGGATTGTAGTCTCAAATACTAATGAAAAAATGTTTAGGAAACATGACTTTTGGTGAGTGAGTGGAATCTCATGGCGTATTTTATGGCATAAAAGAACTAGTTAAAGAAATGATGGAGTACTAGCAGTGTACTAGGATGGGGATAAAAGCAAAATATACTACCAACCTTCAAAAAGGAAAAGGTGATCCTGTCAATTACCACCTGGTTAATCTAACTTCAGTCCCCTATTAAAATAATGGAAATATTGAGAGAGAAAAAAACCATAAAAACCCAAATATTTTTAAACATTTAGGCAGTGAAACAATGGGTATTTAAAGTAATATTAATGCAGGTCTGATGTTCTAATTTTCCCGATTATACTATAAAGATTTTACATGAAAATTATATAGATGGTTCAAAATATAATTAAAATATTCCATATTTCTACTTTACAAATATATCTGTGGCACAAAAAGAATTACAGTTAGTCTTTGCTTACTGACCATGATTGGGACTGCCAAATCTGTTGCCAAGTGATGCAGGTGCTAAGTGGAAAACCACATGATGGCAATGGACTCCCAACTTCACTTCCATTTTAAGTAAATCTCTGCAGTCATTGAGTGAGACATTATACACAACTGTGACTTATGATTTCACTTCTATGTCCTCTATGCTGCCTGTTGGAAGCCAGTTGTGAAACATACAAATGGCAATCATATGATCATGGGATGCTGTGACAGTCGTAAATGAAAGGATTGATTATAAAACGAGATTTTTTTCAGCCATTGTAATTTCAAATGGTTGCTCAATGAGGCAGTCAGTAAGCAAGGTCTAACCTTCATATTGATTTAAAACCTATGCTAGATCGGTTAGTTGCCTGGTTAATTACGATAGTTAGTTTTTCAGATGGAAAGGGATATTTAAAAGTGCTGTTATGGAGATAACTTACTTTCATCATTCATCAATTAGGAAAATAAAGCAATAAGGGCTTATCAAATTTGCAATGTTTCAACAGATTTAGATACTGAGAACAATGAGAGTGAAGTGGCATGAATAACTAATTTAAAGGAACTGAAATCATTTGGAGAGTAGACTAGTTTTAAAGGATCAAAACTCTGAAGTCATAACCAAAACATATATACAGTTTGAAATGATCATCATCACCAAACCATCACACTTCACTGGAACATGTTAGACTATTGAATTTTTCTGGAATTTTGTTCCCGGATTTACACATATTAAGATTATAAATTAACGGGACCATGTTACAATACATATTGACAAACATCATGATGCTAAAGACAGATATGAAATCACTGTTACTTTAAATCAAATTCCCTATTTTGACTGTTTAACTCAACAAACATACATACCAACTTAAATCTACGGTAACAAAACACACTGGCTTACAATTAAAAGTCTGAAAACAGACTTGTTTTCAATATTGCCTGTCCTTTACTGGTCGGTCTTTAGAAATTGTCCCCAGAGAGCCGATTAGGTTATAATTCATGGCTTAATAAAATGGGGAAACTAAGGAGAATTAAGGCATAAAAGAGGCAATTACTTACAAAGAGTTTTTCAGGCTGAGCTTTTATTGTATAATTCCCTAGCATATTCTATATTTTAATAGGGTTATGAATATTATTTTCCTATCAAAATTGATTTTTTTATATCTACCAAAGGAAAAATGTCCTGTAATCTGATGATACCAGAAATCTTCTGCTGTGATCATACAGTAAAGCATCCCTTGAATATTATCATTGGGAAGTCTACAATAACAAACCATCATTTTTGTATCATACAAACCACAACTTATTCAAACTTATATAAATGTCCATGTGTGACCATTTAAAGATAAGTTTTAATAAGTTTGTATTTAATTCAGAACTTATTTTCAGATGGAGATTTAAAAATAGCATTTAAAATAAGAATATCTCATTTTTAAAAATCCACATGATATGCCATATGGTCTTCAATGTCAAAAAGTTAATAGGTTATTCTGTGTTTAAAATATTTCTATCATTTTACTTTAACCATAAATCTTTGACTTTGCTTTTTCTCCTAAATTTCATAGAAGCAAACTCTTGGCTAGAATTTTTGGTTAATATAGGTTTGAATTAAAAAAAAATCTTTGGAAGCCTTTAAAATATTTTGTTAGTATTGCCTTTTTGAGAAATATCTAAAAGCTCAGAAACTACTGTTCAAATGAAATCAAATGGCTATACCTCTTAGTTTCATCATATGCAGTGTTATCAGAACATATGCTGGTTTCACTGCAAGCCTTTATCTGAATTTACAACTATCATCACAAAAATATATAATTCTATTATTTATCCCAGCAATACATATAATATTTTAATGGCTAAAACCAGTAGTTGATCAATGTTATGAGATTCAAAAATAAGTCTTAATGCTGATTTCATCTCTATTTTGAGGAGTGGGGAAAAAAAAATGATTTACATTACGGATTATCTATTTCCTTTAGAAAACTCTAGTTAAGAAAACACTGATTAAGTTAAGTTGCAAGCTAAGGAAATTATTCTGTAATAAAACAGCCATATTAAATTGATCTGATACTCTACACTTGAGCTGGTACTGAAAGGAGATTTCAGTAGCTGGTACTGAAAGGAGAAGCATACAAAGGAAGAACAGCAAAGAAGAATAGTTTATTGATCAGTAAATTGAAACCAGGTTAGAGTATAGAAAATGTAGATCAGAAAAAATAATAGCACAATTATGAGCCCCAAATGACCACATCAAAGACTAAACCAAGAAGTTGATTTCTTCAAATTCTTTCTTCAGTTTACATGTGGAAACCATAGTTGTAAGTGTGAGATTTCTTTACAACATGCAATAAAGGCAAAAAAAGTAAAATTATAGCAAAAAAATGGCATACCAAATATTAAAATAAGATGACACCTAAAGTCAATTTTAAACAACAAATTTATTAACATTTTCTTAGTTTCATTTGACCTACACACTTCTGCCTAAAAATGGAAATATGTAATCATTACTATGACAGAAAAAACAAAATAGAGAAAAAATAAGCATAAAGTGTTTTAAAGTAAATCCATTCATTTCTAGAAATATTTTATTTTCCTTATAAGTTACTTATAAATTCAATGAGTCTCTATGTTAAATAAGGATATATAAAACTATGTTATGCATTTAGTAATAATATAAAAGAAATTACTGGTACTAGAGTCAATAAAATGTTTGATAGTTAAAATATAACAAATTTATATTCCTGGCAGATATAAAAAATGATCAATGAACCCACCTGAGAAATCATCGATCAAGAGAAAATCCATATATTAATGTTATATAAAATATAAAAAAATTCAGATAGCTATAAAAAGGTGTACTATTACTGTACTTCAGTAAAATGAAAAAAAATTAAAGGTTTGGGATTCAGATTTTTTTCTTCATTTGAAGTCTAAAAATAGGTGTAAAAATATACAAGTATTGACACAATTTTAATATACTAAACACAACTAGTATATTAAACTAGATACTTATTAGAATGCAATTCTAATTAAGATTCTTTTTTTAATAAAAACATGAGTTAAAAATTTGCAGTAGTTAAATAATGGCTTTCAGAATGTTCACAAGAAATTCAAACTATTCTGTTGAAATATTCATAGTGACATGCTGAGCTATATAGGAAATCCAAGGTAGCAAGAATTTATGCAGAACAGCCAGTGGCATTTAATGTAGACAAATAAAAAAGCAATAAATGCCTTATTGAACATCCAAGTATCAAAAAGTAGTATTAAGATAGGCAAAGGTTCCAATATGAGAATTTCTCTATTCATTATGTCAATCTCAATTTAGAATACTAAAAATTTTACTGTTCTTATAGTATTTTTAAAATTTTTGCATTAGTGCTTATTAAAATCTTGTCATCATAGAAAGTCTATTACAGTATATTAATGGAAGGCTTTTATTGTAAAGTACTAGAAGGATTCAGTTTAGACTTATTCACAGAAAAGTAGAAAAGAGAAACATTCAGAGTTCTTGCTCAACATTATGGGATGGTTCCTACCATATTACTCTGAGACTGTGTGGCCCCATACATTGTAATGCCATTTGAGGAAGCTGCTGGCTGAGGGGTATCTGGTTGGATGAATCCTCTTCGGTCAATTAAACTATAGAATAAATACAAAGTTCTATTACAAATAATTCTTATCAGATAATAATGAATCTACCTTTAAGACAAATAGTTTCATAGCTTCTTAGAATGCAGTAGCATGCACAAGTTTGGGTACTTCTGGCAGAATTGTATATTTCAATGAATTTTTAAGTTGGCAAAACCTATACATGGTACAAAATTAAGCACATCATCTTTTTGCAGATTTGCTCTTCATTATTATTATTGCCTTACTGATGCCTTATAGCACTTTATGAGAGTTAGGTAAAAACAGTGTAAATAAAAAACTATTTTAATTTCGACAACGTTTGCCCTCATAATTTACATAAAGTGATCATTCTAACTCAACAGAATAGAAACACATTATATTCATTACTGCATGTCCCTGTAAAGTTATTAATACTAATTCCAACTTTCCCTGTAGTTTAAATAGGCTTCTGTTCTTATCTAGTTTGCTGTATGACTAACTAGTGGTACAGTATGTACTGCAGATAAATTTGAAAATAGATGTCCAAATCAAATTAACAATTTCTGCTTGGAATATTGTGTTTTCAAAACTATGGTTAGGCATTGTTAAATTGTAATCATTCACAGCTGGACAGTGAACCAAAAATTGTTGTTGAAGACCAAAAAAAAAAAGCTAGCTGATTTTTCCATAAAGCTTTATTCAGTTTTTGCTGCAGCAAATTAATCAGTTGTGCCTAGATTGGTATACTATAATTTTCCCAGTGTCTTATTAGTTGCAAACCATAAAGTTACATACCACCAGATGATTCAAAGGTCATACCACACCTATAGCAATGTATGTGCTCTTGTGAGTTACATATACCTGACTCGACTAACACACAAAGGTACAATAAAAGAAAAAGAATGCTGAATAATTATATTAAATCTCTTACCTAGGAGAAATGGGCCCACAAAGTGCTGAGCAACAATTAGCACAAATGTTGCCATAGCTATAAGGATTGAAGTTTTCTTTGCCTCTTTTATTTGACCAAGATCCCTTGATCTATAAAGAAATGAATACTAGTGCATTAATCTTCATTTTTAATAGCACTCTTCAGTTTATAAGTGTTATTTATTCTAAGAAAAAATAATGTATCAAATTATGAGCAACAATATTGTATCAAATTATGAAGCTCCATGAGTTCTGTGACTTGAACCTTAATTTATTTTTCCCATTTCAATACATCATTTGATCCATAAAATCTAAGTACATGTTTTCTGTTTCATGCTGTCAATCAAACACTTCAAAGGAAAAAATAAATCAATGTGTCATCTCTTCTCCAAAGGGACATTCCAGAAACATCCAGTGCTCATCTACAATAGAATAGATGTAATGGGTTCATTCAATTTGTCTTCCTTACAAATGTGCTATATTTCATATATCCAGTGAGGTCAGGGTATGAGTGGAATCCTATGGATGGGATCTCCTCTTTCCCCATTTTTTCCCCATTTTCTTCACAATTAAATATAGTTGAGAAACAGCAACCTAACCCAATCCAAACTATGGAAAATGGGTGTTTTATTAAATTCTCAAATCTTTTGTAAAGTTTCTTATGTAATTATGGGGAACGTAATTATCATTTACCAGGCAGACAGATCCTAATCTATATTTTAAATATTAGAGAATTTTCTGACAACTACGTTGTTTTTTAGTTATTCAGTATACTGCCAAGGCACTTCTGATCATCTTCTTAAGCTTGGAGAAGGCAAACATTCTCTAGCTAGGCCAGCATCTTACTCACATTCTTTAAAACTGCTTTTTTCAATTAGAATTCTGTGAGAGATTATAGCTCTCAGTGAAATTTTTTATGCTACATACAATTCAGCTACCAGCCTACCATGTTGTTTTGTTGTTGTTGTAAATGTTCTACAATGTGGATTGTGTAGGTTAGAAGTTAAATGTATTGTGAAGTTTTCACAGTTTTTATATTTTTTACTGCAGAAATTCCATGAGATCTGAAAATTATTTCAAGGATACCTCCAGGGGAAAAAAAGATTGCGGAAAGTTGCTCTAAATATTAATGCTGTCATTGTAATTTCCTAGCCTAAACTCCATTTAATTAAGACAAAGTCACGTTCAGTGATTTTACTGTAGAACTGTATCTCAACTATGCTTTGTTTCTTGCCAAGAAGCTATCAAAAAGTACAGTCATATGCATTAAATAGACAAAAATAGGACAGCACACTTGAGTGAACCTTGCAACCTTTTAAAAAATAGATAAAAGCAGACAGTGAAAATGGAATACATGAAATCATTAGATGGAGACAAATTAGAGCAAGAGAGGGGAAACTTACATCCTCATTGGTTGTTTGATTGGAGCTGATCAAATAAGTATGAAAACCTGAGAGCCCAACAATGGACCAAACGGAGAAGAAACACACCACAGCTTCTAGGACAGTGATTGAATGTCAAGGTAGTATTAACTCAAAAGTCACTGAAGATAAAGGCTATTGGCAACAACAACTAAACGAACATTCCTTCTTACAAATCAAGATTATCACTCAGGATCACTATTGTACCTGGAAACAACAGACATGCCATGTTTACTAGAACACTGTGTTTGAAAAGTTCCACAACATTTTCCTGAAGTATTTGATTAAATTAGTAACTATGCATGTACATACACATAAAAAATCCTATAAAATGTCCAGCTTACCACCCTGTAAACTTTGTGGATTTCACTTAAAACCAGTTCTAGAGATATACATTATAACTTGCCAAAAAGGGCAGGATTAGAATAAAATATAGTATTGTTTAAAATTAATTTGTTGTAAAATAACCCATTTAATTAAATTGAATTCTGCACCTGCATATTCCAACCAAACTCCCACTCATTTGCACAGAAACATGCAGGTACACACATGCATATACATACACTCATATATACATACATACATGCATACAGTTTCAAATACAGAGATCCACAGCATATGAAAAAAACAGTGTCAGGCCACCATGATGCCAGCTCTGTCCCTTTGATTTGTGTATCATGGTATTACAGGCATGAACTAAAGAGGGTAAACTGCCACACAATGACACAACACTGCATTTGTCCTGCTGAAAGCATCGGATCCCGAGGATTCCGTCTATCTCTTGCCTTCTAATAGGAACAACAAACAGGGAAAGAAGGGAGAAAGGAAATGGTATATAAAGGTGTAGCTGCCATGGTAAAGGAAAAGGGAGTGAAAGCCAATGTTCAGTATAGATCAAGCAATGGGAAGAGATAACTGAACAAGAAAGGATTGAGGAGACAGAAATCCTGTTTAGGCCCTACCAAAGGGTTAAATTCATCAGGCAAAGGGTAATTTCAGGAAATCCTCAAAGATATTTATACTTTTGACCAGTGATGTTTACAGACATTTACATCTGAACCCATTCAGTGATATTTGCTATTCTTCTTGGCAGTCAAATCAGGAAGATCCTCCAGTTCATAAATAATTATCTGTGGGGGTGGGAGAGGGAAATAGTCTTCTTATTGGATTAATGCAGTACTTTATCATTCAGTCAGTTTTGTTCTTCTATGAAAGTTAAACAGATGGTATGTGGGAGAAAATAAGTATAGCTTATTCTAATATGACTTATTCTAATATATTGACTTCCAATATATCTTCTCGGCCACATAAAACAAACATGAGATATACCAATCAAAGTGAACGAATGAAAAGCAAAATATCATAACGGCTTTAACTTCAATGTGTTTCCCCTTGGCTCAGCTTTTGATATGCTTCTTTCTTACTGAATTTTTTTTCCTTTCTAGTATTTTACTTCATGGCATTTTCTAAATAATAATAGTACAACTACAAATCTGATCTCTGAAATGTGGACTCAAAAAGGCACAGCGGATGGTAAAACAACGGCCAAGTCTTTTTCTTGCAAATCACTGAAGGCAATCCATTCATAGAAAAATAGTAACTCTTCTTTGTACTGAAGCTACAACTTCAAAATTACTTTCTATAGCAGATAAGATGTAATTTGATGTTATTTCTACCTTATTTTAGATGTAATTTTTGAAATCCTCTTTGCCCAGAATTTTAAAGAAATTTTGCTGGAGGAATGCACGAATAAACAATTTTCACAGATAAGGAAACAAACAGCAAACGGGACTAGAACATAAGGCCCAAATATTTTATTACTGGGTTGTTGTTTTTTAGATATGTTTAATACATTTCTGTATGGCTGTCAAGCAGATACCTGTTGCCAGCCTGGTTACTATGGAAAGTCTGTGTGCCACAAATTCCAAAGCCTTTGAATATTTTAGTATTTGCTTCACAAAAACCAAATTTCTGAGGACAGCTAAATAATATGCGAAATAACATACCTATCCCTGTATACTTCATGTTCTCCTCCCCATATTTTAACTGTATTTATTATTATTACTATTAGTTTATTGTTATTCATTATTTTATCAGTTTTAAGGTCAATAAATCCAATAAACAAATGAAATATACCTCACATTTAAATATCCACATAGTCAGTTTGGTCTAGTGCAGGGGTGTCAAAGTTGATTTCATTGAGGGCCACATCAGAGCTGTGTTTGACTGTGTGTGTGTGTGTGTGTGTGTGTGTGTGTGTGTGTTGCTGGGTTGGGCGTGGCCAGATCGACATCACTCGTTGAGGCTCCGTTTTCAGCCATGATGGCCTCCTNAAAATGGAGCTCGAGGGCCTACACTCAGGGGGGCTCCTTTTTCACTGGCAGAGGGCTGCAGGAGGCCATTGTGGTTGAAAACAGAGCTCAGACAGACCGCACACAGCCTCCCTGGGCTCCATTTTCATTGGCAGAGGACTGCAGGAAGTTGTTGCAGCAAAAAACGGAGCCTGGGAGGGTTGTGCACAGCCTCCCCGGGCTCTGTTTTTGCTGGCAGAGGGCTGCAGAAGGCTATTGTTTTCGCTGTCAAGAGGCACTGTGGGCCACTTCTTCACTGTTTCCAGAGCAGCCCCATGGGCCAGATCTAAGTCTTGTGATAAGGTACCAGTCTAGAAACCAGGAGACTGTGAGTGCTAGTCCTGCCTTAGCCGTGAAAGCTGTCTGGGTGTCTTTCAGCCAGTCACTGTCTCTCTCAGCCATAATATCAGGCTTGGGCAGTGAGCTGGGCAGTCAATTCCCAATGCGCCCAATGGATCAATACTTGTTTGATCTGAAAAAAGTAGATCCTGCACTTGTGGAAAAACACTAGGAAGAAAACTAAAGTATCCACATCATTAATATAGTACACCAGATATTGGCAATAACACTTACATGCACTGCTATCATCTACTCAGTATTGTTAGTTAACAATTACCAAGAACAAGAGGTGAAGCTGTTAATAGTATGTTGCACTGTTCTTCATAACTCAATTTTATGCACTTACAATAATGGGAACCAAATGGAAGTGATATTTAAATTTCTTAACCAAAAGCTGCCTATCTCCATCTGAAAAGAAAACATTTTTCTCTCCATTCAACCTCACCATAAGTACCAGAAATCCAATCATATTCTTGCAATTGATCAGAACCTATCAACCATTGTGCTACATGTTACATTGGTGCAGCCAGGGCAAAATAAACAATATTGGTCATTAAGCTATGATATTCAAATATTATTGACAAATGTTATTGTGTTACATGATAACATGTAAGTAAACTTGAAACTATATAACAGTGCAACTATCCAAGATTAAGAATATGAAAAGCTTATTATACAAATTCATGAAACAAAACACCTCTACTCTCCAACCATTTATATTTTGCAAATAAGCATGAAGAAGAACTGAATGGAAATAGATTATAATGCAAAGCAGTTTTGGTGACACAAGCAATAAATAAGGAGCATGCCGTCATAAAACAACAGAAGCAAACAATCTATAAATATTCTCAGGAGGCTAAAAGAAAAAAACCATAAGCCCATATATGCTCTTAAGACTAGATTATACTATTATTCTTACTTTAGCTCTCTTTGAAGACCTCAAATCCATTGTATCTTCAACATTTCCGGGTGGCCCCTGACCTCCGATCTTTCCACCGTGACCTAAAAACCTGGCTTTTCCAACTTGCCTACCCAGACTGATGGAGGGAGGGAGTTTTAGTGGTTTTAATNCATAATAAATAAATAAAATAAATAAATTTCTAATACTTCTGTTTTTATTGAGCATGGAGTGCTGTTCTTTCCTCAATTATTATTCTGTTTCAATCAACTTGATAAAATATGCAAATAACCTTTCAAAACTGTGCGTGAATTCTGATAAGTTCATTAAACTTCATAAATGTATTTTAGTTTATATCCTGAACATTAATCATTTGAAAATATATGGCTCAATCCTACAAACAGTAAAATGAAATCCCTGCCCCATTATCTTTTAGGATCAAAGTTCCTCCAAAATTACTATGAAAAAATGAGGAGAACAAGTGATAGAAATCAAGGGTTACTTCTATTATATGTATATCTTTTGTTTACACATGGAATGGATGGACTATATGGTAAAAAAGATCTCTGTTATTAGTGATGGAATTATATATACTTAAAAACAGAGAAAAAGAGAGTAGAGAGAGAGAATAAATGGTGATAAGGAAATTACTAAATTATGTAATGCAACACATTGGAAGGATTTCTTTTACCAGTTTCTTTCTTTCTTTTCTTTTTCTCTCTCCTTCTTCTTCCCTCTTCCTTTCTCTTCCTCCCCCCTTAGGTTGCTAGCCCCTAAATGCAAATGATGAATGAATGAATCACTAACTGTTCCTGTAAAGTAATCAACACATTTGGCATCAATAATCCTTTTGTTCAGAACTTATAAAAAGCTCTTTCATTTTCAGGGAATGGAAAAGCATAATTAGAAAGAACTGTGATTCTTTTAATTGGAGGCTACTACATTATTTACAAACAGTGTTTGAACAGAAGCTATTAGGTGTTTATACTTTAGTATTTGTGCTTAATTGATGTTTAGCTGTTTTATGGCTGAAAACCTTTTATTTGCTACCTTATAATTTCCATTAAAATTTGTAGCACTCAATGCTCGCTATTGTGTGGAGATTTATCCTAACATTTCTAGATGTATGCATTGCTTAAAATGTATATATTATAAGAAAGCAGTGTATACCTGTGGGCTTTCTTCTGAATTTACAGGCTTTAAGGGGTCAAATTAAAAACCCATGAATGATATACATTTTTTATTCATCACTCCAACACAATAGCAGAATCAACACCATGAGAACCTACTGAGGTAGAGGGAAAATAGTAAGTGTCATGTAAACCTATAAAAATGTATTGCATGAGCACGTTCCTGGTTTTCTGCTCGTTCTCTGAGAATGCCTGTTAATTATAGAATAGAATAGAATTCTTTAT
>AZIM01002745.1:91143-101183 GCA_000516915.1 Ophiophagus hannah | reverse complement strand
ACTTCAACTCCCAGAATTCTCCAGTCAGGACTTCTGGGAGTTGAAGTCCACAAGTTTTAAAGTTGCCAAGTTTGGAGACCCCCTAGTCTGGAACTTATAATCTCCCAGTTTTTACCTGGTGTCTATAACCACTACTGTCTACCAAATTGGCTCTCTGGAAGGATATATAATATGGTAAATGACTGATAAAATTCTAGTTCTCCATAATGATTTATAAGGGTCTAATATTATTGCTACAGGAGTCATTTCTTTTCCTTTTTAATCTGCTAATGACTCTGCTGCCTGTATCCAGAGAATACATAGTGAAACTTACAACTGGAACCAATTATATCCTAGTACGCTGAACAATTTGATTCTTCAAGTAGGAACTGAAGTAGAACTGTCTGCATTTTGGCTCTCAAGTGCCACTGAGCTCAATCATCTGTTCAAAGCTGGCATAAATAGTACAGGATCTTATTAATTACAGCTAAAAGATAAAAACGGAAGAGCAAAATGCTGCTGATATTCTAACCTGTTGTTCTTGATAATGTAACAATGAGCTCCTGCTCCTAAAAATATCTGCAGTGAAAAATCTTTGTTTATTGTGTTCAGGGAGACTGTTAGATCTCTCTGCAGATAGTAATGCTTAATCTCCTTGATATGATGCCTTTGTCTGAGATTGTATTAGAATTGAAACATTGAATATAGCGACACACTGATCTGATGCAACCTAATGCAAAGAGGGAGTCAGGAGATTAGTAGACCTTCAAGATAACCTGCGTTCATTTTGTAGAGCATGCTGCTGCTATTCCAATATGGATATGTCATGAATCTAAAAAGTAAAGCACTAAGAAGGGATCTCTTTTGTTCCCAGATTACTTGACTGTGCTTCCAAGAGTGATTCCAAGACTTTTCCTTTATGTGGCTCATTATCAAATAATCAAAAGTGTTTGAGCACAACCCATAAACCAAAGTATGAATAATCCAGTGCACCAGGGTTTACATGTCTCTCAAAAACAGCATCTGCAGGGTTACAAAATTAATTCTAAATTAAGAAAATAAGTAAAATAAGTGATAAGATCTCCCAATGCCCTGAGATGTTGGTGTTTCTACCTAAAGATATGGAGGAAGAGTACCCACATCTTTTGAGAATTTGACCATTTTAAAAAATATTTGTGCCAAAACATGGAATAATCTGCCCAATAGATAATCAGTGGTCTCCAGATCATAAACTGGGAATTATTGCTGCATATGCTGTTGTTGACAGTTATGCTTATCCCTTCTCTCCTATATAGATATGAATCCTAGACATTGTACTGATGACACATCAAACAACTGGAGGAATTTCCTATGTTGTCCTCTGCCCCACCCTTGGCATTCATTGGCAAGATCATTTCTACAACCAGGAGATTTTGGATACTACAGAGTTCACCAGCACTGGCACTCTGATTATCACAGCCCAGATGCAGCTGGTGAGATAAATCGTTAGAATGGATGACCACTGTGTGCCCCGCCTTTTGTTTTATGTGAACTGATGACCAGAAAGAGACCTCAAGGCCATCTATGTAAATGCTATGAAGGAAAGTCTATGACACTTTGACTAGAGAACTAAAAGCTAGAGCTATTGACAGAGAACTAGAAACTAGAGCTATTGATAGAACCTGCTGGCAAGCCCTGTGCTATGAAGCCTATACCAGCTTTGAAGACAGGTGCCGCCAAAAACTGATGGGAAATCATGAATGGCATCACAGAATAACACCCACAGTTATTATTGTAACAATGGACTTCCAGTTCCCCGTTGTGCTAGACTTTTCATGTAGGTACTGCACAGCCACCTCTGTGGTTGAACTGCACAACAATGTGTTTTCTTCGATCCAAAGACCATGAAGTTACCATTCATTTTTCTATACCAACAGAGAGATAGATTAATAAGGAGACTTTAGAAAATTCATGATGAGATCTCTTAGTTCTTGGTTAGATGAAAGAGAATAGCTTTGACTATTTCCCTGACATCCTTCTATAACACATGAAGCAGGAAATTAGTGCATGATTTTAGCTGAATCCATAGCTGGTATAAAAGTTATATTCCGATTGAGACTTTGAATAAAAAAGATAGAGTTAGAGACAGTCAGAGACAGAGATAGATTTGTGTATATAACCAAACATTGAAAGAAAAACAATGCCTCCAATGTTATAAGGCATCAACAGATAACAGTATTCATTCACTAGAAACTCTGACATGTTCTTTAGCATCTGTTCTTTCACTTCATTTGACGGGAAGTTGCTGTGAGGAAAAGATGTGTTGCTATTGTTTGTGAAGTGAAAGCCTAAAGTAAGTACTCATCCGTGCTCCTTAAGCAATATGCCGTGATTGATTCTCCTCCAACTAAAATTCACTGCTAAGTGCAGGTTATTTATGATAATGACAGTATCAATATGAGTATTGTGTATTCCTTGACAAAAAAAGTGAAGATGATAACCTGGACAGATTTTAAGCAGGTTGTTCTGGTGATTTATGTCTACCATAATTCTATTGAAGTAGACAGGCATTGTGTGTGTTTGTGTGTGTTGAGTGAGTGAGAGAGAGGGAGGGAGGGAGGGAGACTACTATATTCTACAAGAACTCATCGGTCCTCTCAGTTTCATGCCAAAATATAAATTCCTTTAACATCTATATCAATATTTAAAAACAGATACTTTGAGTGCTTGTCAGGGTAGCAGGTTGACCCCATCCTGTATATTGTGTACATTATCCAGTATCAATTTCCTCCTGCAAAGGTAAGACATTGGGAGTTGGACAGTAGGGTAAGCCAGGGACCCCCTTCCATTCTATTCAACACAACTTCATGCAATTGTGCCTCTTTGCTTAAATGGAAATTTTCCATTTGATAGAAATCTCATTACTATAGTTTGAAGAAGCTATATCACACAATACAGTATTATATATTATCTATATATTATTATAACTAGAAGACAATGGGAAAAGTGTGATGATAAATGCCCACTGACTGCATCAAGTGAATCAATTGGTGTGAATCTTTATTTGCTGCAATAATATTGAAACTGAATAGCCATCTAGAAGACCATTTAGCTGGCTTATTCAGTTCAGTTCTTACAAGTATGTTTGAAGCTATCTTAACTGTCTGTTATATATTCACTTTATGAATTTTCAACAGAGCAAAATACCTTGCACCAACACAGAGAACATTTATTCAGTACAATCTGTTGCCGTCATGATGATAAAGCAAGAATTCAAAGTTATGAACTGCCCCAAGAAGTTGCCCTTTTTAGTCTAGTGGTTAAAGCACCAGGCTAGAAAGCAAGAGAAGTGAATTCAAGTCCAGCCTTAGCCATAAAAGCCAGCTGGGTGACTTTGGAGCATTCATTATCTGTCAGTCCAATCCACCTCACAGGATTGTTTTTGTGGGGAAAATAGGAGGGGGAAGTGGTGTTGAATATGTTTGCCATTGTTGTAAAACTAATGAAAGTGTGATATAAATAAACAAACAAACAAACAAACAAACAAACAATAAAGTAGCTACTCTCCCAAATGCCACACAGAATCTATCATTGTTAACTTAGAAGAGGGGTGTCAAACTCAAGGCCCAGAGGCCAGATCTAGCCTGCAGGTTGTTTAGATCTGGCCCGTGGGGCTGCCCTAGAAACAGCAAAGGACTGGCCCATGGTGCCTCTGCCAGTGAAAATGGAGTGCCCCACTGAGCTCTGTTTTCACTGGCAGAGGGCAGNCAGGAGGCCGTCGCAGCTGAAAACAGAGCTTGGGAGCCTGTTTTCGCTGGCAGAGCAAAAACACAGGCATATGAGTGACATCAAGCTGGCCATGCCCACCCTGGCCACCCCCACCCCCACACAACCCTGATGTGGCCCTCAATGAAATCAAGTTTGACACCCCGATTTAGAATGAATGTGTATAGTTTAAATTAAAATATACCTGATCATATTGGAAGAGACTATGGATGGTCATGTACAGAATGTATGTTCTACTCAATAAATACACTTCTTTTCATCAGAATGGCAATATCTGTCTCCTGCACCCATAAAACCTCATACTTCTCTGCCTATTTGGAATGAGAACAGAGAATTATTCTAGTGCTATCAAAAAGCACATCAGGCAAGAACCATGTTGAAATTCAATGCAATCCTCCTGTAATCCTTATCTTTAAGAATCAGGAAGAGATCTGAATCCCACCTAATCTCTGAAATGAAAAAGGTGATGAACCAAAAATAGATTAATCATGAACAAGAGCATACAATCCTTGAACAAACGACAAATGCGGTGGTGATCTTGCAGACAGATTTTGAACCATTAAATGTTTTTACAGTTTTGAACTGTAAAATATTCTTGTTTGTTATTTTTTATGATTTACTTTTAAAATCCTCTAATGGGGCTCTAATAAATACCAGGAAATCCTACTTTTAAACTATGCGTGGAAAAAGCTAAAAAATAAAAGTGTATCACTTTACTTCACCTATGGAGCACAACTGAGAGTGGAAGTTAAAATAATTCTGTTCAGAAAAAAAAGGTTTAAATTAATTTAACTTTCAGATTCCTTGCTTTCCTGTTAAAAAATACAATGTGCCAAAGATATTATGCAACCAGTTCAGCATCATGTTTTTTAAAGTGTTCTGTTGAGATAATCAAAATAGTAAATAGTTATTTGGAAATGGTTAAAATAAGCAAAACCTGATTTGTTTAGCTTTTTAAGAACAGGCAGAACAATATGCACATCATATTAATCATGTTCTAAAAGACTCGGGTTGAGTCTGGACATCACAAACTATGCCTTACTTTGTCTTACTGCTTTTCCTCATTAGTGATTTACAGCATCACTGGAATGTCTTAGCAAGTCCAATTTTACCTCATGTCCCCACAACACAGGCTTTATCTTGTCTCCGAGCTATGATTGACACTGTATCCCATTGTTTAATGTACCACAAAATACCTGACAGCAGCAAAAAAAAAAAAAGGGAAGAGAGCAGAAATAATGCATCATTATGTCAGCCACAGTAAGGGACAGCTTTTACTAAGGAACACCAGTGATGAAAGATCTTCAGCAAGCTTTCAGCCTCAACACTTTCTCCAGTTCTTTCTCCTTTATTGTCATGACTACCAGGACACTGCATGTTATTTTTTTTCATCTTTTGTTTCCTGTCAATCTAGTATAATATGAAACCCACTGATTTAGTTCATGATAAATGTTACTTGGTGATAGAGTTAGCTGCAAACCCCAAGATTTGAAGTGGATGGGTTGCAAATAAAAAACATCATCAGTATTAACCACACTCTGTTGAGTGTGGATGATGTGTCCAATTCGCCATGATTAATGAGAAACAGTTCTACTTTGGGAAGATACCATCTAAAGTTCACAAAGGTTTGTGCCCATTTTGTTTACTTTTGCTGTACCATAACACCTTAAAATCTGACTCCTATGGGCACATAATTGAGTAAGACACAATAGAGCCTCAATTTGAAAAATGAAGACAAATGCAATAAAAGGCAACTTATGAGCAGTGCAGTAGATTTCTTTTAATTTCACCAATGATACTTCCTTCTCTGGTGTTGCTCTTCCTCTCGTCCATGTCCGTTCAAACTGTCTCTGTTAGATTTGTTAGCCCATCCTGTTAATAATTGTGCTCTTCATCTGCTGAGGGCAAGAAAAATGCACTCACAAATTCACCTCCAAGTAAAAGAAAGATTTGATAGTGCCCTCTTTCGTTCATACAATACAATGTGGTGGTTGCTGTGGTGAATCTGATCCAATTATTTTAAAAGAAAAGGGAAGAAGTGTGCCTATAAACCAAGAAGCTTGATCAATTCAGCTAGCTGCTATGCATTTCTGGCAGTTGAATTCCAAAGCCACACTCTGCCTACCCCAACCAGAGACTGCTTTCATGAAAGACACTTTTCCCATGGACCCAGAGAGGATGGTGGTGGTTTCAGTTTTGCTCACTCATCCACCGCTCACCTCCAGGTGTGCAACCCATTTCCTAACAGGCCCTCCACCAGTACCCATCCGTGGCCTGAAGTTTAGGACCCCTGCCAACTCTAGTGCTTCACTCAGGGGCCTTCTCAGAGAGAAGCATCAAATTGCCATGTTATCTACCCTGAAATTTTCTTCTGAGGATTCCTCACATTATTCAAAGGACTCTTCAGATCATGGTATCGGAAAGAACAGCTACCACTTTAGTAGCTCATCCACCACAAAGGATGACACTGGGATTGTGAACAATTCTAGGAAGAGCATTGATGTAACTCCAAGCCTATATATTGTTAAATAAAAGGTAGGCGTAGGTGATTGTGAAAATGCATCAGCATGGTTAAATACAATATTCCAAATGGTATGGAGAATATGTGTAGGCTTGCTATTTCAGAGATGATCCTTTGATAAAATAGAGTAGACAGAAAAAATAAAAGATTTGATCATCATTATAAGTCTTCAGTTATTCAAAGTGCTTGCTCTGAAATCTCATCTCATAGTTCAACAGATGGTGAAAATTCTATTTTATACATTCAGTTTTATCCATATGTCATTCTTTCTTTATTTTCCTGTTCACTATTCTTATTTATTACAAAATATTGAAGAATACTTTCATTTATAACTGACATAAAACAAGAAGAATGTAACATTGCTGTTACTTTAAATATTTTAAACTCAGTTTTTGCAACATAAGAAAAAAATGTAACTATCTATCCAAGCATCAGCTGAAAAACTGTCTGGAAATCCAGTTAGATTTAAAATGACAGATATTTGTGAGGCACTTGGAAAAAATATTTTGCGATATTTGGTCAATGTTACTTTTAACTGGTTAAAACAAAATTTTTGCAATTCTAAATTGAAATCACATACTTGTTGCCTACAAAGCATTCTTTACATACTGTGCTATATAAATATCACAAATAAATGAATATTTGTTTCTCTGTGTTCAGTGCAATGTGTTATATTTAGGGTGACAAGCTAGAAACGTAGTTTAGAATAAACACAGAAAGATTAACAGGATCATTCTGACAGAAAATGCCACTAGAAAACTCCAATGATTTGTAGGCTAGACTGGAAAGTAGGGAAAACATGCAAACTTTATAAGTATCAAGAATCAACAGGAGTTGAGCTTGATTTCTTTATCCACCATTATTTTATAACATTTTGCTCCATATGATGGTAATCTGCTATTTTTAAAAGCCCATTAATGCTTTTAAACTAACAAATTATATTAAAAATTGCAATTATTTTCAAACCAAGCATGCTAAGGGTACATGAGTATTTATGAATGTACACAAATGAAGCAGCTGAGTGGTTTTTAGTTATTTCAAAACTACCAGCTATGTCATCTTATTACTTTATTAATTTATCAAACAAAACATAAGTTTTATTTTTTAAAAATTTAATATAAAATACAAACAAAAGAAAGACCATAGGAAAAATAGGTAAAGGAAAAGGGGGAAGGAAAAAGAGTGAGGGAAAGGGAAAGGGAAAGAAGGCAGTGACTTCCAACTTTTTTAGTAAATTTTCCAACTTTTTTAGTAAATTTCATAGTGAAATAATATCAAGTTTTTACATACTTAAGAATACTAGTCATTTCTGTAACAACCACCTATTTAATCATGAAACCAAAAATCAAATTTTAATTTTTATCTTTTTAAAGCAGAAAGTGGTTTCCAGGTGGAAACAAAGCTCATTATATTCTTTTCCTAATTAAAATAATTAACTTTGCCATCTCTTCCAATTCCATCATTTTTTCAATCCATTCTTCTATTATGGAAGTTGATGCTTCTTCCCATCTTTGCGCATACAAATTCTCACTTTAGTCAACATATATATAGTAACAAAGTCCCAAACATTTTGTCCACTTCTTTATCCAAGAATCCTAAAAGAAAACTTCCTGATTTCTATTGTATAATTATTCTGAGAATCTTCTGAATTAAAGCATGAAACCAGCAATTCATCAAAATTCTAAAATGCTTTTCATGAAATTAATCATAGAAAGAAGGGAAACTACTTTTCAGATACATTCATTTACAAAACCCAGCCTTTTATTTATGAATTCACTTTAAGATGGTGAATTTTAGGTAAATGGATTTAGGATGGTAGCCGAAGAACTGGAAGTGCTTGCTTTAATGTCTAGGAAAAGTGCAACTCAAAGGTGTATTTTTCATTTGCTCTGTCAATTCTGTATCAAGGGCCTCATTCCCAGAAGGAGCGTGTCCAGCTATTGCAAAAATAAATTGTCATTCCACTTCATTTTAATTTAATTATAGTTATGTAATCATTATGATTGAATAACAACATAATGGTTATAGACGTAATCATTTTCCCCTTATCATGAACAAAAATTACAATTTGAAAGAAAAATTGGGGTATCTCTGGGATCATAACCAAGGTTAGGAAAAGTGTACATAACATTGGAACCTCAAATTTTATGACTTCAGTCCATCTGATTATTAAAAGGCTTTTTTTCCTGAAACATGAAACATTTTTTTCTGAACATTCAACCTATGTGTTAATAGCTATTAAATTCTTTTCTTTCAAAAGATACATTTCTTTAAATTCCTTCTCAAAGGACTCTGAAGTACCTATTGAGACAAAACATATATTCTGGTTTGGTTGAAATAAAGGTGTACAAGATTCATATCATTGACTCAGTTTGCTATTCTTGAGCTATGTTACATCAGCCTTGTCTTACAGCAAAGTGATTTCAATTTTTATCTAGTTCCATTGGCAGAAAAGTGGAAAAGAGCCAATGGGCAAACAGTCTTAGTAGCAATGTAAGACCATTTGTGCAATTGCCATTTGGCAGCCAAATCAACAGACATGTAGGCATAGCTGTACTTTACATGATAAACCATTACCATGGAAAGACTGGTCTTACGTAAGTCATACTAGTTTTATATAAGATGCTCTAGTAAGTTGATTTTCTTCCCTAAAGGGGAAAACACTATTCTGTGACAAAAATATTTTATTTCTTTTGATTTCTCTCAACTTTGAAAAGTAATCTACTACTTCTAAAGACCAGTTCTCGCTGGGAATAAAATGATAATAATTCTATATATTCCCTTAGTTTGGGAGTGATCTTATTAAACTGATATAACCATATGGTATAGTAACATGTTTTTTTTTCAGTATAATTTTCCTTATCAGTTGAATGCTGAGCAGATGGAGAGAAGCTGAGGTCAGATCTTTTATGAATGTACAAGCTGAAATGTTCAAATAATGACCACACGGCTTCAGTTTTTTTTCATATGAAGTCCATCTGTCTCAACAGTTTTTCTTAACACAGTAACTTATTTGATATTCACATTAGAAGCAATCTAATACTATATGTCATGAAATTTTATGGTGTTGTTTACTTCACCTCAGAAATCAGCAGCTGAACCAGTATGGGATGGGGAAATATTTTTTTAAATTAAAAAGCTACACAGAATAATTCTAATGCTTGAATGACAAAGAATATAGTGGGTAGGAAGTTTTAGAAGAAAATCCTACAGCTGGGTCTTTACACTGATGGTAACATTTACAATAACTTAAGAAAAAGAGTTTTGCAAATATTTCCCACATTTATAGATATTTGGAGCCCATCAATAATCATGGAGGATCTGTTAATGTTCAGGTTCCTTAGTTCCATCTAAATTTATCATATTTTGTATAGTGAACTGCAGTCACTTATAGCAAAATAATGTATTAATGAAGTGATAAAAATGCACATTTTTGATACTTCTACATATACATTCCTATATTTCTATACATTCGGAAATAAAAAATAGCTCCTTTAAAAAACAGGTTTTCAAACTTATTTAAAGTTTAACTAAAAATAAAGGCACACATCTGGAACCCCCAGGCTACCTGTAGCTCTTAGAAACCTTTGGTTTTGTATCACAGACATCCAGGGGTGTGATCCGATAGGGTTAACTACCGGTTTGGTGATTTACGATGTGCTTCCCTGCATGCTGAGCGCGCGTGTAAATCTTCGTCAGCTTGCTGNCTGGACAGCTGAGCAGCGCTGTGTGCAGGGAAGCAGCATTTGAAAAAGCACTTTTTTCCTGCCTTTTC
>AZIM01002745.1:63806-83994 GCA_000516915.1 Ophiophagus hannah | reverse complement strand
CAACAGAACCGGTAGTTATCCCGGTCGGATCCCATCCCTGGATATAGGTATTCCTTTGGGTTCAAAGAAGACATACTGTGAAGTTCATCTATGGAGCCAGAAGTGTCTCTGCAGTCCCAATGGGGAAGTACAGAATCTAGCATAATGGGGGCAGTGTAACACCATAGTTGAAATAACTGTGGGAGTCATTCTGATGCCACTCATGGTCTTCTATCAATTTTTGGCAGCACCAGTCTTCAGAGCTGGTGTAATCTTCATAGCACAGGGCTTATCAGAGGGTTCTGTCTGCAGCTGAAACTTCTACTTCCCTTGGTGAATGTCACAGTAGCATAATGTATTGTCATTGTAAAGGATCTGTCCTAAAATCCCATTATTTAACAGCTGAATCAATTTCATGAATTTCCTTGGGCATCCAGTGTCTCAAGATAGTCCAGGGAGTCTCCCTGTTCTCCCCCTTCCCCCCTACTTATGTTATCCCACTTTTTCTTTTCATTTCCATAAAAGTAGAATAAATGTAAGTTGGAATTTTTCCTGCCTAGCAAATTAGAGTTGTCAGTAATGACATTAAAATATACATTTTTAGAAACCTCACAACAGAGTGTGGGGGGAGAAGATAAGCAGATTTATTTATTTTGTTCGCTTGCTTGCTTGCCTACCCGACTCTATCATGACCAATGGCTTCTTGTTATGTGGTGCTCTCTCAGAAATTCTAATTTTGTCATATTTTGTTTCACATACTCCAGAAATGATTTATCAAAACCATCTAGTAAGGCCTAAGAAAAACAAGCTTAGTGCCAATTAAGTGTCCATCACTGCTATTTTCAGCTGGCTTCTTTTTGTCTCTTGGATATTCTATTGATTCCCTTGTAAAATATACTGCAGATGTTAGTACATTTAAAATCATGACTTTCAAATTGAGGACTTAATAAATTGTCAGAATTACAACAGCTCTCTAAAACATAAACAAGAAATGGATATCAGATAAGCTGTTGTTTTTACAGGGCTAGTTATGTTTGTTCTATTCAAAAAAAAGTGTTCCCATTCATTTTAAGCAACCCTAAAAATCAGTACTGTATAAAGCTTGATGTAGAGCCTGGATGTTTTAAAAACATTGTCCTTTTGAAGTGCACAGTTCACCCAAGAGAATGGGGCCAAAAATATCTCCCGTTTTATTTTCGTTCTTTGAAGAAGTTTGGAGTGAAATGGATGTGTAAGTTGAAAAAGTCAAAAAGTGAGGTCCAGGCTTCATCATCTTTTAGCATGCAGCCTTCAGCATACTTCCAAAACTAATGTAATTCTGGAACTCATGGAAGCTTGCTTTGCTGGTGTAAGAACTTCAGTTCATAGCTTTATATTCTCCGGAGGTTTTCTCCTACAACTCAACTAAGTTGCTGCATTCAGAGGTCACTGGATTTATAATCTAAAAAATATGATGAGGTTGCCTAACATTTCTACAGAACTACCAAATTGTCTATTGGACAGAAAAAACATGCTTTGAAATTAGAAACACTTTAATATTGACAATTTTAGTAATCTTAGTTACATTAATCATACTCACATCATTACAGTAACATTATACATAGTACACTCATCTTTCAACTTCAGGTCCTTTCCCTTCCATACTGATTTTAGAATATTATATAGAAATATGCATAATATTTTCCCCTTCCTAATTTCTACCTCTATTCTAAACCTTAGTAACACAAATCTTATATTAATGGGTATTCTATTTCTATCCATCATGTCTTGCTCATTTTAATATTTCAATTCGTTGATTTTTTGAATGCATACATACTATTAAATGTTCCTGAACTATATGACCCAATTAAAAACAAGCAAACAAATAACGTTCTATAAATACTTGACCACAAGATTAAATTTCTACATGCGTTGTTCTGTCACTTCAGCCATCTGGAATACAAGTTTTATTTGGGCCATGTGGTAGGTTTCCCATTGATTCCATATTACTGTACTGAGAAAATTGTACAACAACTTCAAATAATTGGATGAGAAGACGTTACTCAACTCAAAATAATGATCACAATTCATACTGAATGAGTCCTTTGGGTGTAAAGGCTCTTCAATTGTCTAACTAAATTTTACAATCTCCTTTTCCAGACTTGTGATTTTTCAGATACTTGCAAGGATACATGTTCCATACAACCACTAATACCAAAAAGTTAACCCTTCCCTTCCTGTGCATTTTCCCTAACGTACTACAGAAGTGGCAACCAGCAATATAATACCAAAGCACAATTGAATTTTATAGAACTGTTCCTGTGTAAGCTTTGAGCTTATGTGTTCCCTGCCCCCTAATAGGACTATGAGATCAGGGGCTCCTTCTTCCATGTTCAATTAACTGTCTTTAAGTATATCATCTGAAACATAAAGTGTGTTAAACTTAAATGTGAATGGTTGAAACAAGGTTGTAGCTGTTAAATTCACATTCTGCTCCCCCCCCCGCCCTCACTTCTGTCCATTTCAGCAAAACTACAGGACTTACACCAGTTCATTTAGTGACCAAAGTTACATCACTGCAAAAAAGTGACTTATGACTGCTTTTCACACTTACAACCATCACAGCATCCCCATGGTCACATTGTCAAATTCAGAGGCTTGGCAATCGACTCATATTTATGACTGTTGCAATGTTCTAGGGTCATGTGATTGCCTTTTGCAACTTTCTGACAAGAAAGTCATTGGGGAAGCCAGATTCACTTACCAACAGTGTTAATTTATCAACTGCACAACTGTGGCAGGAAAAGTTGTAAAATAGGGCAAAAGCCACTTAACAAATATTTCACTTAGCAACAGAAATTCTGAGCTCAATTGTGGTCATAAGTTGAGGATTACCTGTACTTGCCCTTTGCTATTTCAGTTTTTGCACAAATTTGGTTGTTACTTTCTTTCTGCAGATATTATCTACTTTTTTTGCAGATATATATACTTGCTAGAACATATACTTCATGGTAACACCCATTTTCCATTTCCTATGCCTGTTACTTTTAAATCTTAGCACAATCAAAATTTCCCTATGTATCCATATATTTTCCTAAATGCCCATTTTTTTTTCTTCTCATCAAAATGGCATATAACTGTAGTTATTTTTGAGTTTCTCAACCCTCCTGTGCACACTTTCACCAGAGGATTTCAATACATTAGTTTCTATCTAATTCTTTTCCAAGATCTTTGAAATTAGGTCTTTTGAGAGACATGTAAGATGAAGCTCCCAATTTCTCTTTCTGTAGCAACTTGAATCTCAGGATGATGTGGCTACTTTTTCCTATTTTTAACCTTCCAACCTCTTCTTGTACTTGGTAGCATCGAATATAAATTTTAGCATTTTATATCCCCTCTGCCTTGTATTGAGTTGTTTTATTTGTTCTTAAATCTTAGTAATGTCTCATCTGCTAAACGGATATTATTGAAAAAGGCTGTGGTTTAAAATTTTGCAACCCTATTACTTGTATTTTAGGAAAGCTCCATTTCCTTCAAATCCCCATCATATGTTTATCATTTGGTATTTTTTTTTAAAGTTGACTTCACTTACCATGGTAATCATTTTGTGAGTACTCTGAAAATTCTGACTTCAATAAATGGCCCAGAAATGCCTGTTATAATTTCCCTACATATTTCATAAGACAAAAGTACTTGTGTAAAACAGTACAACATCATTGGATGCTGACAATATTTTTGAAGACAGATTATATCCCCAAATTTTAGTAAGATCAGAATCTTTTCCGATGTCAGTACCTTATTATATAAATTAGAGCAGCAACTTTTCCCCTAAGTATCATAGATTCATGGTCAGACTGGCAATTTCATGGTCAATTTTAATTTAATTTTAATTTTAGCATATAAAGCTAAAAAAATAAAATAAATGGCAGTTCCTATTTCAGAAGGTAAATAGAAGGACGTAATTAGCACTGTGCTGAGGAAATTTTTTTAAAAATACTAGTCAATAAATGGTTAAAACCTCAACACACAGCAGAGGGTTTTTGGTGCATTTTTAAAATATTTATTTTCTAGGAATCTGAAAGATACCTTAACACAGATTGGGGAAGTTTCAGAATCCAATAAAATCATCAAAACTAAATAGCTCTATTGGCTCGCCACAAAAATATCCTAAAAGCAGCAGTATATTATGCTGCAACTAAATGTTAAAGCAATAAGCAAAACATGAATTCAGCTAATTCTTCTTCAAGCTGATAATTAAGCAAAAGAATACACAAGTTTAAAAAAAACTGTTTTCCATTTTCAAAAATGCTAACTCAGATTCTTCCAATTGACCAGGTTGAAAGGAAACCTGCAAACCATGTTCTTGTTCTTTCAATATATTATGGTGTTAGTTCAGTTTCTGTGTTGATATAATAACGACAATTTTGTTGACAATTTGTGCATTAAATCTTCTTTCATGTTGAAATGCTGGTCTACAGTCAGGATCAATTATTATAGAAGTTTCTGGCATGTCTTGAATTTGTACTTTTGCAAGTTGAAGAGATGCATTGCACAAGTTTCATTATCATAATAGTTTCTGCAATGATTCTACTATCTGATGCTGAATTCCATCATTGTGGAGCATTCTCAACTCTATGCTATCTTGAGGATCCATGAAGTAATTCATTGCCTTGCGAGTCATGAGTCCCAGATTTTTGATACACTCTGTAAGTTAACCCATCTGAGGTACCTGGGTTCAAAAACTATTTTCCTGTGGTACCATTTTACCTAGGTAAAGGTCATGATAACAATAATTTTAGTAATAGATTGATGTTTCTTGCATGGTCTGCATAGTATTCCTTTTTGAAGTTTTTGCTTATTTTTGTAAGTATGCTGGTCTTGGATTGTAACATTAAAAGATTTGAATTTACTTTTCTCTATAAAATTACAAATATTTTCATACTTCACTACCATAGAAAAATACATATATCCAGAGTCAGATATTCTACATCACCCTAAGAGGAACCTAAGAAGATTGATAGGCTTCCCTTAGGCATGAAAGATGGCTAAGTAACTCTAAGCTAAACCCAACTTACTATGTGGTTGTTGTGGAGGAAGTAGGAAACAGGAACATTAGGTATGTTTATTACCTTATATTATATAAAACTGTGGGGGGGTGAGGAGAGAGCAGCAATAAGTTCTCATGTTACTATACCCTACTCATGTTACTATACCCTACTGACCTATACAAAACAGTTATGTAGAACAGTTATGTAGAACCCTTGTAAATTGTGCCAATTTCAGAAAAGAGAAGATGAAGAAAAAAGGCTTAAGTGAACAGACCAGAAATTTTAATCTCAATACTAAAAATTTCAAAAAAGAACAAGAAACACTCATCATAAGCCACTGATATAGTCATTAAAGAATTGATTTGCTACAGTGATAGAAACCCTTGCCAAAATGTAAATAATCTGGCTATTTTACAAAGCACATAAAAATAACAGACAGTGAAAGCAAAATTAAGTTTAAAAAATACATAAAGAGGAAATGAAATTGTAAGTCAGGTTTTTTATAACCTCAAGAACCTGACTTATGTTTGCATTATGTTTTATATTTACATTAACTAGAAATATAATTACAAAACAGAATGTGAAGGATTGAAGTTTGTTGACAGTATGTACACAAAAGTAAAACTGTACATAATTCAACAGAAGACAAAAATAAAACATCATTGCAGATACATTTGAGAAAATGACAGGTCTGCTTCCAACTCTGAAAGCCCAATCAGGGAATAGTTTCGCTTCAGGCTTATCTAATCACAGCAGCAACCATTGTAATTTCCAAAAATGCTCCCAGTATAAAGGTGCTACAAGAATTTGTGGAAAATAAGAATCCATTGCTATGGCTACAGTACCAATAACAGGCAGAGATACTGGTTTGGCCATTCCTGATTATTTGTTTTTTGTAACTATTCCTCTTTTCTTCAAGAAAACACATAAAATGGCATAAACCAATAGTCACAGCACTGCTGTCAATCTTAGCAAGCTGAGGAAAGAAAATGCTCACAACTGTTACTTCCACATTTTTCTCTGATTGCTGAAATGCAGCAGAGAAGTTTGGCTGATGGTTAAGTTATAAACTCACCACTGGGTTCTAATTTTGAAAACCAAAATCTTAGTTTGGATGCATGTTGTTCATAAATTATTGAAACTTCTGCCACAGATTAAAACCCAGTTATTAAATAAAATACATAAGCAAGGATAGCAGTAACAGATAATGTGCACTGCAGGTAGTTAATTAATGTGAAGTATAACAGCATTAAGTTTATATTTTAGATATCTACCTCTCCATCCCCAAACTAAATGTATAATTTGTAACAAACTGAACTTTACCTATATATTGAAATGAATAAAGCATATGGCATACTTGCAGAAATTGAAATATTTTGATGAATTTAAAATATTCAAAACCAAACTTAAATTTTATGCAAACATCCAAAACAGTTTATCAGGTTTGCACTATTTATTTCCATGGCAATAAACAATTTTCAATCAAAAACAAAATGAACTTCTTTAAATTAAACTTGATAATAAACACTTCTGCATTTTTCATAGTGGCAATCAATACATTTATTGTATCTCACTTTACATTTTCACTTCAGCATACTCTATATACAAATACTGTTGCTGATTCTTGAAAACCTTTGCATGTCTTTCTTTCCTTTATATATGATCAGAATGATTGGGAATATGATCTGAATACCAACATATAATTTTGAAACCTGTTTAGAGCAGTGTTTCTCAACCTCATCAACTTTTAAGTGGACTCTAATCCCTATAATTCCCCAGCCAGCATGCTGGGAGATGAAATCCACACACCTCAAAGCTGCTAAGGTTGAGAAACATTAGTTCAGAGATAAGTTTAATCTGAGTAATATTGAAGGACTTCTCCAGTTATTCTATAACAAAACACTGCTTCATTCACTATTTCTATGCCAGAATTTACTCAGGTTTAACAAGAAATATGTTAAATTTCATTATGACAAGAAGCATAGCAAATACTTATAATAAGGGAAAAAATCCTGCTTTCAGAAAATAATATCAGAATTACCAAAAGAACCATAAACCTTTCCAAAAGGCCCACTAATATCACAGTTCTTAAAGATATATAAAATAGCTATGTGATAATATACTGCAATGAATTTACTTCTGTTAATTTAAAAATATACATTTTTTTAATTGCATAGACCATACAACAGGCAGAAGATGATTAAATTACAAATCTGCCTCTTCATCCTTCTTTTCAGGAACCAATATAATATCTGCTTCAGGATAAATATTACCACTTCCTGCAGTCAGCAAAATCATATTTGGGGGGGGGGGGTCTAAATTAACTCATAGCAAGTAGCCAATGCAATATCACTTTAATGAAACACTGCTTAATATGCAGTGGGAGGGGGGGGATTAAAAGTGATGAAGGAAAATAAGCTTCAGAAGTCCAGTGTTGATAAATTTATTTATGAAACTGTCAGATATTTTGCTATGAGAACTAGGCAATGTCAAAGGACTAACTAAATTTGATCTTTAAAGCATTCCTCCACTCCCAGAGCCATAAATGTAGACGTTTTTCTAGGTCTAGTCCTCAAATCACGTATCAAGTCATGTATCCTAGCAGGTTCATCAATGACAAACCAAATTTAGCTCATTGTTCTCTACTCGATAAGCAACAAACAAGAAGTACAAATTAACTCATAAATTAATTCATAGCAAGTAGGCAATGCAATATTACTTTAATGAAACATTAAAGTGAGTTTACAACAATTCTCTATATAACTTAGAATAAAGGTTCATGTCACAAAAATAAAAGTGCATCTCTTTCAGACGCTCAGAAGTCTTTTATAAAAATGTAATTGTAAGTCTGATATTGTATGAAATTGGTTCCAATTATTTATTTTGCAAATATACTGGCTTGATGTAAAGGTACATTAAACAAATTTGATGTTAAGTTTACATTTTTAAAGAAATCAGACCAAATGGATTTATTAAATGAATGTATTATTGCTATTTACCATGAAGATATTATTTAAAAAACAGAGTCCTGATCAAAAACACAGGCCTGATAAGCTTATGAACCAAGGCAGATTAGAAATTATTAATTTGCATGTATGTAAGATGACTCAAATTTGGCAAAAATGCCACAAGTGATTCAAGGCTATGAAAACAGTATATATGCTCTAAAAAAAAAACATTATTTTTTCTACACCCAATGTTTTCTTTTCTAAATGACCCAAAAGGTGGCTTAGAAACGGAGTGCTGCAGACTGAAACAACTTCTGTCATCTATGGATAGGGAATTGGTGTCTTTTTCTTCAAAGGCTGTTAGCAAGCCAAAACAAAGATGAGAATTGCTGAAAAAAGAAAATAGAAATAGACAGGAGGGTAAGCTATGGGAAAACTTTGTTAACTGAAAATACAATTGCCAAGAGATGTAAAGATATCACTGGAAATATATAGGAATGTCTCTATCCATTTAATTTCTATTAGGACATTTTCTGCCCATACCAGTGCTAATGGAGAAAAGAATGTGAGGAAAAAATGCAAAGTAAAATATAATCCTGTCATAATTACAACTTCTTTAGCAGTAATTATTGTAATCTTTCTGTTATTGTTTACTTTAATTACCATACAATTTTCTAAAAGATACATAATCTGAAGCCATCTCATCAAATAACTTTTTTTAGCATTTTTCATTTGCACAATGGCTACACACAAAAATATTTTCAGTCAAATTTAGATGCTACAAAAGTTTACAATGCAAATTTGTACTAAGCATAGAACATGTTTTCAGTTCATCCACTGTCTGCAGCAAACAAATTTAAAAACACAAAACCAATAATGCTACTCCTAATTATAGTCAAATTATGACAAAGTAGACATCAAAAGAATAACACCTCCCAGTTACCCCCAAAATATCAAAGTATTTTGAAATGCTCTTCTGATAGAATTCTACACCTATCTTCACATAAATAATTTATTCAAGAATTCAATAAGTTTAGCTCAGTGTACATAGAAAGGACCTATTTGAAACATATCTGGAGGCAATGACAGTCTTATTCCCATTTTGGTGTGGAAGACAGTAAAAATTCAACCTAATTTTCCCTCTGGAACATCAATTTTCTTACATGTGAAAAGTCCCAGGGGTTGCATATCAGTTAGTAGCTGACTGCAGAAAAGTTTCCTAGGAAATCTGCGTATTTGTCTCAAAAATAGGACTTTTCATGCATAAGTAAGTAGGTATGTTTCTCCTCAAAGTAATGTGACTGGATGCAGTAAATGTGATAGTTGAATCATAGAAGTGCTATGTATTGAGGCAAAGAAGGAAAACTGTATTGGGAAATGGAAAATGTGCACAAACCCCATCTTTCTAATGGTCAACTGAACTGCCTTTGGAAAAAGCGCTTCAAGGATTGCTCACAGACTGTTCTTGTAGACTGCATCATGCCCCAGGTATAAATTCTATTCTGATGTACTGCTAGAGTAACGTAACATATTACAAAGGAAGTTAATATATATTATTTTTCAAATAGAAACTACTGCATAGCAAACATACAGAGCGTACCTTTATCGTACAAATAATGCAATAAAATCACAGAATTTGAATGTTTCCTTCATAGTTTGGCAAATAGGTTTCTACAAACTTTTTTGACAATGGTTCAAGTGGCAATCGCAGGAGTATTTTCCTCCACTTGTTATTTCTTCAGATGACTCATTTGGAAAGTTTACATTTAAATTGCAATCTTGATAAATGCTAAAGATTAGAGACATTTATCTGTATATTTTAAATAAAGCTTCTCTCAACAAGCAAAGCATGAATATGTCATGAAGCAGCATGATATGAGCAAATTGTTTACTAAACTCTGGGAGTAATTAGAATAATTTCTGTTATGTATTATTTACTATAATTGCAATAGGATGTCTGTGTATGCATAAGAAAAATTGCTAAGAGTGATAAATATTTCACATATATTGATTCCAAAATATGTTAAATGGTCAGAAGTACCTAATTCAGAAGCATATAACAAATTCTTCATATAAGCTAAAATGATTTAAGCCAAAGAAAACAAATTCATTCCTCAACTAAACTCTGCAATACATATTTTTAATCAAAATTGAATGTATATCAGCTGATAATTTTTCTAATTCACTGAACAGATTAACACAGATCAGTGTTTCAGAATTTGATCCTATAAAGATAACTACATATTTATTATTTGTTTCCCTTTTGATTTCCTACAGATAAATTTATTTAAAAAGAGAAAAATATAATGTATTACTTTCCTAACATACATATATTTGCTAACAGAAGGATGTTTGCAAACTACTGAAGGATGAGGAACATAAAATTAGTCCTAACCATTATATGCTTAAGTTATATATTTTATATTAATAAGCAGAATTGTTTCATTTGCTCAGTGTTTCATCATAAGAATCATGGGACTGTTAGGTGAAAAGTATTTCAAAAATGTACATTTTTGATAACATAATTTTTATAAGCAGAAGAGGGATTACATCATTAGTACTAAAATTATTCTAACATGACATTAGATATCTTCAATGAAGCTAACCTCAAAAAGGAGATGTAACAGTTCCAACTTCAATGTTATCAAAAAGACTGGAAAGACTAGTAACCATCCCCACCAGCTAGCTGATGTTATTTTTTTGTGCCATAGTTGGAGAAAATTACAAAAAAAGACTTATATTATCACACTCATCAAATTTACTGTTGAGGAGGTATGAGGGTTTTTTTTTTAAAAAAAATAGGGCTTTTCTAACATTTGTTAGAAAATGTTACCATATTACCAAATTACCATAAAGTAATTCACTCCACAGGCAAATGTTTTAAAATGGAACATACAGCTAGTCCTTGAATTACAACTGCAATTGGGATCAGAACTTATGTTACTAAGCAATGTGGTTGTACATTATATGACCCCATTGCTTTGTGATGGCATTCCCAGCAAATCCAGTTGTCTTCATAACATGATAACCCCGTATTCAATGCCATACCTTTAAATGGTTGCTGAAGGAGTAGTTGAAACCCAAGAACTACCTGTACATAAAGTGATACAAATATATTTCAAGCATACTAGTACCTCTATACCAGGGTTCTGAACCTTTTAGGAAATAATATTGTATTCTATTTATATTAGGTATTACTTACACATTTTGTATTACAGATGTTCTGATATCAATGTTGTGGTGGTTCAGGATAAACATTCATAGTTCTATAGATTTCTTTTAGAAGAAGTAGAGCCGTATCTTCTGATTCCCTGCAGTTTAAAAAAACATGCTAATTTCCAGTGAATTGCCTAATTTGAATATTATTGTATTCTGTAATGCAGAGAAGGCAAATACCTAACTATGCAGAAAAATTGAAAAATTGCTAACCTGGTGTTCTTTTATTGCTTTTCAAATTAATTTCTTCAACATGTTTCAAACATATGTCTCTCCGCAACATCACAATAGTTTACATAAGCATTTAACCCTTCAGCTATGCTTTTTTAATATCAACATGCAAAAAAACAGAGCATCTCAATCATCTTCACACATAACTACTTGCCCTTAATTTACTCTCTGATTTACATTACATTTCTCCCAATTCTTGTATCTCATTTCATTGCCCATTTTCTTCATTCATTTAAACAACTTCTTATTTTAGACTTTATTCTATCATGATTTCAGGCTCAGTTTTAATCTTTACTGATTTGGTCATGATTATACTAATAATGTCTTCTTTCAACCAATTGGTCTACAAGCACCAATTGGTCTACTAGCATCTCAAATTCCTCAGCAAATTAAACATCTTTTAAATCCCGTAACATCACATTAGCAGTTTCTAAGCTCTGCTACAATTAGGAAAAAAATAGATTTTTGAATGTATTCTGTAACTTGTATTAATAAAATTCATCTTTTTCATTTATTTTACATTTTTGATCAGGTATTTATTTATTTATTCAGCGAATGGCAAATACATGGATTTATAGTGGTTCAAATGCTAATGTCCAGTTCAGCCAGCCATTCAAAGGCAGGGTGGTCTATGTTGAAAAAATCAGACATTGGGCCAGTGTAAGCTCTTGATGGACGTTCGGACACAATGTGATGGATATTTTGTCGAGGAGCAACATAGTCACACTGAGGGGTAGAGACAAGACCCCACTTAAACGAGTCCTGGCAGACACCATGTTGGGTACAGATCCTGTTCAGAGTTGACCAATGCTGGCTAGGAAGGTCAAAACCCAGCACCTTTTGTGTATGTAGGGTCATCTACGTAACTGCCTGTATCTGGGCATTCAGCAGCCCATTTGGCTTTCCACTGTGTGTTGATGTCAAAGTTGTCAGACAACTATTGAGTGAGTGCAGAGAGGGCTTCCTGAATTTAAGTCTGCTAATTGATAGATGAGGAAAATCAGCGTGCACAGGAAGAAGTGGGTTTCTCATAATTTTGTTGTACTCCTTTACTAAGGCTTCCTGCCTTCATAGAGTTGATGGTGCAATGTGGCTCAAGATGGGGGCCCAACAAGTAGGAGCAGATTTTATGCAACCGCTTATGATCCTCATTGTATCATTTGATCAGGTGACATTTATAGATTCAATTTGATTGTAATTCTAATTAATGGGTATTAAGGCTGTCCTGAACAATATTACAAGAATCCACAGCTAATGAAACTGGGGATAGATTGTTACTGCTGTTACATTATTAAATTTTATGTTCTATCTTTCTATTTCATGGATCATAGGTAGAATCTGCCTGTCCAACATGCTCAAGCTTGGAGGAAGCTATAAGAGATTGAGTTGATGGGCGTGCAGAATAGCCTTCTTAGTAGCAACCCCCATACCCTGAAAGTCTGAATTCCCAAATCAGGAGAGTCCTCATCATGCTAAAATTTAGAAGATTGTAAAAGTGGCACTCTTTCACATAGGCATGTGGCGCATGAAAATGTAGTGGTAGAAAGCACTACTGAGATTTTAGTTGTGTTTTTCTTATTATTGATTTTTATAATTGTAAGTTACCCATAATTTTGTGTGTGATATACAAATGGTTGTATGACTAATGGTTGGAAGCAATGGTACATAGATGCTTTTGCTAATAGTATCAAGCTTCTTAGCAAAGGAACAAAATTTGATTCCATTCAGAGTAGAACTATGTTTATTTTGTTTATTAATGCTCTATTGCAAAAATAATATACTAACAAACTCTTTTTATTTTTTTATAATACAGTTAGCAGCACTCTAATTTAATACTTGTGCACGTTCAGGGAACCAGGCTCTGTTATTAGTTTATTGCTCTTTCTAATTATTTGGTGGTGTTGGATTTCATAACAAATTATGTAATGAGTATATTAATACCAAAAAAACAAGACTAATTTTTGTTTGTAATCCAGGACACCGTCCTACAATATCAGTCTATATAACATGCAGCAGAGTACTGAATCTAATAGATACATTACAAAGTGCAACAATTCTCCTATTTTTATAAATAATTAAATAACCTTCAAGTTGTCCAAATAGATTTCAGGCAAAGATATAATAGTGAGCTAATCCTCAGAAGAATTTTTGTATAATTTATTTGAGTACACTAAGGCGCCATAATGAAATAGAACAGCATATAGAAAGACCAAAAAACTCATTTATTATACGAATCCTTGCATCTCTTCAGCCCTATACTTAAAAGGCAGGTAGAGAGAGACTGACTATTACCTATTAACAGAAAAAAATATTGTTTGTCTACTACCTTAAGGTTTATTTTATTAATCAGCGATGTACAATGTATTTGGCTTCAGCCTACTATGTAAGAACCCAACAATTTTATAACTTTTTTTTCATTTTAGCACTTTTATTTTTAGATAGTTCTAGAGTAGAACCATACATGCAAAAACTGCATTAGACAGAATAGATTTACAGTAGATTCTATTCTATGTTAAGTGTGGAATTTTGATTTTTTTTTACAGTATAAAAAACTAAACATCAACAGGTTGGAATTCTGATGTTAAATATTCCACAACATTCAGTTCCAAATACCTAGTTACCAGGTACTGTATGATACAGAACTTGAGGTTTAACTTCAGAGACTTGACCACAATATTTGCAGAACTGGATTTCCCAGTCACTCCCTTTTTCTATCAACCAGCACAAAATCCTGCCATAAACTACCCAAATAATATTTCTTATTTGCCAATGTACAGGGTTAGTCCACAGAATTTTCTTTAACACAAGAGTGCCACCTTATGGATATATTATCTAACAGCCTTCCAGCATAGATCAACAAAGGAAATTGAAACATTTCTGAAGCAAAATATAAGCAGGCAAACTGGGGCACAAATTCTAAACCTCCCTACTTTAAAAAAAGGCATGTAAGAGGAATAAATTATGTTATTTACACTCTCAGAATATAGTGATGGTAATCAACATGGAAATTTTTAAAGTGTGGAAAACTAAGTTCATAGAGGATAAAATTGTTGAGAAAGTTAAGGAAAGAAGAGACTTGATTTCATGTTTTCTCCCAATAGATATCAGGTTAGCAAATGCTGTGGCAGAATATTTGATAAGAAATAGCAGGTTGAAATATTTTACTAAAATACATCAAATACAATACAACATTTCCATATTTAGATGCCAGATGTAATACTCCCACATCGAAATTTTTAGCAAAGTAATAGACTACATTTACAAGCCCTCATTTTATCTTTTAAACCAAAATGGCTATAAAGTCAATATTATAGGAATATATCAAGGCCACTTTAGTTGTGTAAGAATTTACCCATCCCTGTGGTCTGAAATGAAACTCTTCATTTTGTTAAACACTACTTCAATAAACAGGCCCTTTGTTCTTAAACTGATGCAGCAGTGTAACCCTGAGTATCTCATATCATTGTCCATAAAATTCACATCTCTTATCTTAGGCAATGAAAGTAATCTAAAGGAGGGATCCCCAACCCCTGGCCCATGGACAGGCACTGGTCTGCCACATGCCAGCAACTGGGCCATGCAAACAAGTGAAGCCCCATCTTTGGAATGCAGGCAGCATACAACACCATGCCTCCTCGGTCCGCAGAAAAAATCTCTCTCCACGGAACCAGTCCCTGGTGCCCAAAAGGTTGGGGGCCGCTGATCTAGAGGAAATGCAAAAAGATGCCAATAGAAGATAATATATGTAGCTCATGATTAAACTGTGGGGTCCTTGGTGCTCTCTGACCTTGTTTGCTTGCTTACAGACATGTTATTTCCCAACTAGTGAACAGCATTAGTGCTAGTAAGTGTGGGGTTTGCATCCTATTTATATACAGTAGTTTGCCCTACCACTATAGGTGGGGGGAGTGGTTTTCACCTTAGTAGTTGTTCTTGATTTGTTTGGACTTGATCGTTTTTCTAGTATTTTCCATCAGGACTATCAGTGGGAAAATTTTATGGGTCTGACTCTTGTGGGTCCAGGAAGGTAGAAACTCTTTCTCATGTCTTCAATGTCCTTTTTATAATGCACCCAATTATCCCTACATTTGAGGGTCATATTGATAATTTTTTCTGTATTATTTTTTGAGATGATAACTCTACACTCACATACCAGGTGTCCAAATACTTTTATAAAGTAATACAATTGTGCAAAAGTTTTAATTAGATATATTGTTTTATTGTTTTACTGGGTTTTTTCCAATCAGTTGTTGTATTGCATACTTTTCTTTTTTATTGTATAGATACACCAAAGATACATCAAAGAAGTTTGATTTTATTTCTGGTGTTAATTCCTGCTTAGCTGGATGTTGGTTACTGAAAAGGATGTGTTCTGATCTATTTTTGTTTCCTCCTTAGCTTTTTACTTTCACTTTTTAATAGTGTGTAAATGTAGTTTATAATCTATATGCCTATTGATGGCGGATTTGCCTAAATGACAAGCTTCCAAGAATTCCCTAACATTTTGGATGAAGTTTTGTCTAGGTTGCTTACAGATTTTAGCTGAAACTATAGATGGCTCTATCCATAAATCATGAGATTAACTTTTCATCCTGCTTTTTTCTTCATACTCCCTTCAATAAGATACATAGAGATAAACCACATTTACATGCCAATCAAAAGAGACCAACAAGCTAAGAAAAAAATAAAAAGACCAGAACACATCCTCTCCAGCAACCAACATTCAGATAAGCAGGTATTAACACCCAAAAAACAATCGAACAGAAAACAACACCCAAATCAAGGAACTATCAAGAAGAAAATCATACCCCAACTAACAATGGCAGGGAGCAGAGCCCAAAGTCATCTGTTTACCTAGTTTGGTAATAAAATATCTGCAAGGAAATACCCAAGCTCAGAGAGTATCAAGGACTCCAGATGCAAAAAGGTGCTAGTAATATATAGCAATAGAAATAGCATTTGGACTTATTTACTGCTCCATGGTGCTTTACAGCACTTTCTGAGCGGTTTATAATATCATATCACCCCCAACCATCTGGGTCCTCATCTTAACAACCTCAGAAGAATGGAAGCCTGAGTCAACTTTGAGCTGATCAGGATTGAACTCCTGGCAGTGGGCAGAGTCAGCCTGTAATACTGCATTCTAACATTTGTGCCACCATGGCTCCTTTACATAGATTTTATAAATGCACTGTTACTTGCTGAACTATGATGTGGTAGTATATACCTTTGCTGCGAATACTAAATGTAGAAGACAAAATACAGCTGAAAAAGAGGGATATATAAAGAAACAAAATTTTGCAGCACTGTTTGTTACAAAAAAATTCTTACCAGTAGCACAAGTGACTCTGTAGAGCGAAAAGATACTCATTAAAACTTTCTATAGGTTTTTCTTGAAGAACATAATCAATACGACGGCCTCCATTTAGCAAACCAATTTTTATACTTAAGTCTTCATCCTTTGAAAGTTCTGGACTTTCCACTATCTTTTCTGCTTCAGGAGAAAGAAATTGAGTATGAAAAATACAATACAAGTTGAATCCTCCTTTTGCCATTTTTTCTATTTCAGTATTAAGCCTATTTATAACACAGTTACAATTTTTCTCCTGATACAGTATATATATACTTCTGCAAATAAATGTTAAGAAGAAAACAAATATCCAATGGGAATTTATTATATTGCATATTCAGAAACTTTCAGAAAACAAGCATCCTGTCACACAGTCTTACATTCAACATCAATTGCAGGATATCCTAAAACCATCCAGTGATGTGTGCAATAATTGATCTAAAATGACCAAGTGTGCTTCAGTTCCAGGATAGATGCTTTCAGTTAGATGCTTCTTAAAGAGGCTATGTTTTTCCTGGACTTGCATGGTAACCACTTAGGCTTTGAATATGTTTTACTTAGTCCATAACACATAGGAATACTCGTTTCACTTTGAAATCCACTGGAATTTAAAACTAACAGCAGGTTGATAAGAAGGCAGATAAAGGCACTTCAAAGATAATCTCAATTTATATTTCATTGCAATAACTTCAGATTCTTTTTTTAATAAAAGTACTTTAGTTTTAATCATTTAAGAAAAGTTAAGTAAAAAAAATTCAACACAGAATAAAATAAACTTTTTCTGTCTAGAAAGTCAATATTTGATTACCTCAGGCAATTGTGTTTTTATTTCGAAAAGGTGTCCTGTTTATCATCGTGTCTGATTAAACCAACTATGTGCAACGTAAGGTTTTTACTAGAAGTACCAGGTAGTCCTCAACTTACAACCACATTTGGGACTTGGTTTACAACCATTTCTATTGTGGTCATTAAGTGCATTACTGTGATTGTAAAATAAATCACATAGTCATTAAGCAAAGGTAGCTTCCCCAACTGACTTTATTTATCAGAAGCAGGTTGGGAAGGTCACAATTTGTGTTCTTTGACCATAAGATGCTACAACTGTCATAAATGTGAGTCACTTGCCAAGCACCAAAATTGCAGTCATGTGCTTGCAGACATATTGTGACAGTCACAAACATGGGTCATAAGTCACTTTTTCTGAGGCCATAGTAACATAAACTGTCATTAAACAAATGGTTATAAGTTGAGGACTATCTGTAACTATTTTCCTTCTAGGAAAACTTGTAATTTGTATCCCCTTCCAGGATAAAAATGAAAGTTTGCATATTGGAGAAACTATACAATGCTATATCAAGTTTCAGATTATGAGATGCGAGTTCCTAACATGAGACTCTAGACTTCAATCCTGCAAGCAGAGAAATAGAAACACATTTCAGTTTTATCACTTTGAACAGTTACTGAAAATGATATGGTTGTATCAACCAACCTTCTGCCTCATCTTTTTCCTCTTCTGCTTTAATCTGGTGGGCTACTTTCTCCAATTCTGCTTGGAGTTGAGAAGAGGTATGGGCACGTGCAAATTCATTAAGGGTTTGCCAAGCACTTTTCAAAGAGCTGAGAAAGCCTTGTTTCAAGTCTGATCCCATTCGAGAGAGAGAATCTTTCAATTCTAATGAAAAAAGATAGAAAAAATATAAATTTGTTCCAAGCGCTTCAAGTTTAAAAAGCAATTAGTTTGTGAAATACAAATGTTAGTTACCTAGAAGTAAACACAGAATACAGCTTCAATTAAACAACAACAAAAACTATTCTGCCATCTTTAGACAATCATTTATTGTAGCTCTGTTCAATCCGAACTGCTTATCTGGTTCACTGTCCTGGTTTTAAAAATATTTAAATATATTAACCTGGTAAATTGATGGATCCTCATGAATCAGTTAAGGTTGGAGATAATATGGCTTCATTTCTATCTATCTATTTATCTTCCCCTCAAGCCCCCTTTTGAGGAGCAGAATACCAGCAGACACGATCCTCTCCAAGCACTTGTGGGGAGCCATGGGGGGGGGGCACCTGAGACTCCCCCTACATTCTATCTATCTATCTCATTTATATTAACAATAGGATTGTGGAATCCTTTGGATGCTTCATATGCAAAATAAATTAAATGAGGACTAGATCTGAAGTACTGCATAGCCATAATTAATCTAAACAGGCTCCTTAAACAATGGAGTATGAATCTTTAAAATCACATATTTATTTATCAATCAAATTTTTGTGGCTGTCCATATCACTTAGCAACCAAAACTCCATATTGAATTATCATTATTAACCAAGGACTACCTGTAGCTGCACTATTCTAAACATATAATTGTAACCATGAGTAGTGACCATTGTTATTTTCTGTGAGTATTGGTCAGGGAAAAGTAAATTACCAACGTGGAGAACACAGCATTTTGGAGGGAACGTTTTATAAAATATTTTTCTCACACAATGATACTAAAGATTTTATATCTTGGTATGTTGTTGCATTCTATTTGCAAGCTTCTTCTATTTATGCTTTATAAAATACATACATACTGACTTATGTTCAAGTCAGATATTAGAAAATATTTCAATGCACTTTATTTACCAAGGTGGAGTCTTTTTCTGCCTTTGTGGTGTGGAATGAGGACTGGTTTCACATCAAAATCAGAAATAATCATAGGTTCTAGCCTGTATGCCACTGGATCAAGCTAAATAATTAAAAATACAATATAAGTAATTTCAAGTCTAAACATAGAACTGCACAACTAGCTTCATATAAAAAGATTGGACTGGTTTCCCAATAGCAGCCAGAGGTCCAACATAGAATACATAGTTGGGAAGAAAATACATTAAAACATTTGCAATGCAGTATCTAAAATCAAGTATTATACTTAATGAAGTTTTTCTATTTCTATTTGTTCACATGTTATTTATTTGTAGATCTGATTTATTTGCAAACACATTATCATGCATGAGGTCATTTAATAATTAGTATATTGATAAGCAAACAATAAAATATCAGGTCTTAAGCATTCAATACTCAATTATGCTACAGAATAGCACACTCACATTACGAGGAAAGCACATATACAAGGGATTTAGTGTACAAATAGAATACTACACAAATTGAGTAGTACACCTTTTTTCAGTTAAGAAATGTCTCTGTAATTACTATAATTAAGACAGTAAATCCTAATAATATATAAGTTGTTAAAGGGAACACAGAAATACATCCTCTGTTCATGCTTACAAGATGCCTAAAGTTTTGATCTGTAATTTCAGAGAACTAGAAGAGGGAAATAAATAGATCTAGGTCAATTGAAACACAGAAGGCAGCTCCTTCTTAGCAACAAATAAAGAACAATTACAAAATATTCTCAGATATTAATAGCAATAGCACTTAGACTTAT